>BJCO01000464.1:0-13408 GCA_018326465.1 Flaveria floridana | reverse complement strand
TTCTCTCCCTTTCTTGAAGAAACTCTCGGCTGGAAGGTGTTCCAGCAGCCCCTTCTTGGTCGATTTTGGTACTCAAATCCTAGCAACAAGGTGATTTGCATGATGCTTGTGGGTATGGATGCTTGAGGACTTCTACCCTTGAAGTCTTGGCCATTTTTCAGCCTCATTTCAGCCCCCCTTTTTGGTCGTTTTTTACAGCATCCACAAAGGTAGTGTTGTGGTATGATTATGTCATGTTTTGGGTGTTCTTGTTCATATTGTATGCTAGCTTTTCACATAATAAATATCCTTTACCTATGGGTTTGTTATTTTACACATGATAAGGGTAATTTTCAGAAACTTCAACATGTTTAAAGTAGTATATTCCGTTGCGTTTCATATGTTTAAATGGTTAAACAAGTTGTAAATGGTATAATAAACCCCAACAAGAGTGCCATCTCCATTACAGAAAATCCGGTCAAGCACTCAAAGACAAAACACATTGACATCAGGTATCATTTTATTAGAGATATTCATGTGAAAAATCTGATCAGACTAGTCAAAGTTGACTCAAATGAACAATATGCTGATTTGTTTACCAAAGCTTTTGATGGACAAAGATTTAAATATCTTATTACAGCAATTGGGATGATAAATATTAACTAACTTATCTCATATGAAAACCTTTTTCAACATGTCTTTGTCTATGTCAAACAAATCTAAGCCTTGGTACAAAAGGTTTTTCTTCCTAATTGGCATGACAAGTATATGCTCTTCCAAATAGAAATTTTTCCTCGAAAGATATCTTTGTTTATCTTCCGAAGGTAATTTTTCTTAACTTATATTATCTTCGGAAAAGTTTTAAGCTTCTCCGAAGTTTTAAGCTTCGGAAGTACATTATCAAATCTACTTCTGAAACAATAAACTCGTTATTCGGAAACCATTGTTACTCTCGGAAGTAAACTTACTTTCGGAAGTAAGTTTGGCTTTGGAAGATATTACACTCGGAAGACGTTTACTCTCAGAAGAAAACTTTACTGTGTACTATAAATCTTTGGGCCCCGCTCTGTAAAAAGGTAAAGATTTTATTAATCATGTCGGAATATTTAAATACCTTATCCTTACCGCCCCTTTCATGTCATACACCCAAACTGTCATTTCATCCCTTCCACTTACCATTTTACCACATTTAAATACTTCCGACCTCTCCCTTTAATCCTTTTACCCTTTTGCAAGCCCTAAGCATTCTTCAATTTCACTCTCTCAAATTTACTTTATTTTATCTCAACAATGGCTCTCAACCCTCAGCACAACCAAGTCGCACTCCTTGACTCTTCAAAGGATGCCGACTTCTCCAAAATCATCCAATTTCTCCTTCAGTCCACATACTACACACCCCTAACTGTTAACCTCACTGTTTACTCCAACCATATGGCTGAATTTTGGGCCAATGGTCAAAGTGCCACTCTAAATGGAGTTAGGGTTATCCAGTCAACAATCTCCGGCCAAAGTTTGGTCATCTATGAACAAACCATCAGAGAGCACTTAGAGCTTCATGATGAGGTATCTCCTATCACATTCATAAAGTCGGATTTGGAGGAAACCTATGCCCAGATGGGGTATGGTGGTGATGTAAGCTAGTCAACGGTCTATAAGTTCAATTTTTCTTACAACTGGAAGTTCCTGCTTCACATTGTTCTTCATTGCCTATCCAACAAGTCCGGAGGATGGGATCAAATTCCCTATGATCTTGAATGCCTAATTCATGGATTGGTGAAAGGCATCAGGTTCAACTACTCCAGATTTGTGCTGAATAACCTCAGAGGAAACCTTTAAATGGAAACCTTCTACATGTATCCCAGGTTCATTCAGCATATTATTAACTGTGAGCTAGATCAAGAGAAGCTTGCCTGTGCAGCTACCCTCTCTATCCCTCCCATGAGGTCGGCCATTTTCAAAGTTCTCAAGAGAGTGTCAACCAACTTCACCAAAAGACATACTGCTCTTCTTCCAGGTATGATCGAGCCAATGGCTCCTAGTGACATCCCTTTCAACCCCACAGGTGATGAACCCACACCAACCTTGACCTCTTCCCTACCAATTCTGGTTCCTCGTCCCATAACACATCTATATTCCAGACGTCCCAAGCGAACCCTTGTTTAATCTTCTCTGATTGAACAAGCCCCTACTATTCTATCCAAAAAGACTAGAGTGGAAACATGGGCTCCCACTAAGTCTGAGGTCCAACCATCCCTCTCCCTTGACCTTAATATGGGCATTAAGTCTCCTCAGTCTCAATCCCATAAGCCCCAAACCTAAGCTGAAAGCCCTCAGGGTGAGTCACTATACTCCCCTGAGCAACCAATAAGGGACAGCCAAATCATAGGCTCTATGCCTCTAGACATTGATCAAGGTCTCGGGTCATTAGGTACAACCCTCATATCCTATACTGACCTACTTATCGGCATTGATGAGGATTTCATGTCTCTCCAAGGTCATGATGTTGATTTATCTCCCCTATCCAAAGATCAACTGAACCTAGAGAAACCTCTGATTTCTAGCCCCCATCAGTAAAGTCAAACTGAGGTGAGTCCCACTAATGTGGAGGGGACTCATGTAGATTTAGCTGCTATTACTGAGAGTGTCTCAGAGGCTTCTCAGGACAGTAGTAACATTTCTGAGACTAAATCTATAACAATTTTGCCCATTGATATCTCTGAACAAGATATTAGTAAGTAGAGGAATCCAGAGTGCCAAGAAACCACATCTGGTGGTGCAGATGAACATACAAGGTATGTTATCACATCTCCCCGTGATTCTTCTCATGAAGATGAGGGAAGAATGCAACTCACATTGACTTCCTGCTTTCTAAAGTCTCGGACCTTGAGTTCAAGGTTAGGACTTTAGAGACTAGGTCTGCCACTTAGCAACTTGGATCAACTAGCTGAGACACAGATTGAGAGATCTGTTAGGCATGTACCAATTCAAGTATCTCAGACTTCTTCCTCTAGCTCATCAAGCTCTCAAGATGATACTACCAAAAAGGGGGAGAATGTTCAGAGAGAAACACATGAAGAGCAAAGCTTGGCTCTCACAACTCTTTCTTTGAAATTCCTTACCTCACAAGCAACTATTTTCCCTGAGCCACCTCCTATCACTTTTCAAGTGCACCCAAAGATGCTCATGGATCTTCACAGATTCCTAACCTTATTCCTACTAAGCTCTACTGTTTAACAAGTAACCCCAGATGTTGTTATGGCTTATTTTGGAGCAGAAGAACTTTAAAGGCTGAATGCACCACCTACCACTGATGAAGGAGTTAGTCAAACTAAGGTCCACATTGAACCTAAGATTGATTTTGAAGGGGATATGGGGACTAATGGCCCAGCAACTGAATCAGCTGGGACAGGCAGTGAAATTGCTCTAGCTTCCAAAGCTGAAATGGAAGCAATGGAAGGACTATCCTCCCTATCTGATGATCTAATTATCACAAAGACAATTCTTGAATTAGCTTCTGAGATAAACAGTGAAGACCCTCTTTCAACTCCTCATGAACAACCATCTTCATCATCATAAACTCAACTCACCTCTCAGCAACCTAAATCATCTAGAACAGAGTCTCCAAAAGCTCAAGCTTCCGTAGACACCAAAGGCAAAATGAAAATGTTTGCGGAAGAACTGCTAGAAGAAGAAAGGTTGGAGAAGCTTAAAAGAAAAGATAGACTCCCTACTGAAAAGCTCCTAGCTGCAAGTAGCAAGGCAGCTATGGTGTCTCAGGAGGCCATCATCCAGAAAAAGAGAGTAGAGATTATTGACAATCTTGTCAATCTTGGGGTAGCAAATGACGATATGCTCCTCCTACCACTTAAGGAGCTGGTAGAATTAGAAAAGCCAACCCTAATACAAAAGGAACAAGATGAAGTAGCAAGGTTGGCCTTAGAGGAAGAGGAAAAGAGGAAGAAAGAGGAAGCTGAACAGTAGCTGAGAGAAGAAAGGATAGCTTTCTTAAACTCAAGGGGGTACTCCTTTGAGGAACTAGCTCCTCATGACAATGACATGATCTTTTTGCTTGTCAACAAAGAACAAGATCAAATGGATAAGGAGAGGAGAAAGGCAGCCAGTGAAAAGCTGAGGGAAAATAAGAAAAAGAAAGAAGAAGAACAACTTGTCAAGGCTAAGAAGATAGGATACAGAGCGTGGATGAAAGCATATCTCAGAGCTCATGGTTACTCTGGCAGACAAGTTGGTCCTATGACTGATAGGACCCTGCAGTGACATGTCAGTGACATCAATGCTGACATTCGCTCAGGAAGAAGGAAGGAGGTTTACCAAAGCTCTCAGAAGACAACACCCAAACCTTTACTATAACCTCAACCTCAAACCAAACCTAAGCCCACACCATTTCCCTTCTCAGTTAAAACAGAACCAATCACTGAACCATACACCCCTGAACCTACATCATCAGCCATACCATCATCCTCACCCTTTGCTTCATAACAACCACCGTAATTACCCATTCTAAAACCCAAAACACTACCTAGAACTCAACCCTTCTCCACCAAACAATCAACCATCCACCCATCTCCTAAACCATCCTCTGAGTCAGCTAAACCTCTGACCTTGGAGGAATTGAAGGAAATCAAGCAAAAGCTCATCAATTGTACCACTCTGAGCAATATCTCTTATGAAGAGGAGTCCATCAACCTGACTTTTATTGATGGATCCTCAAGTTCCCTTATAAGAGAGGAAGTTCTTGATTTACCTAGGGGAACTCTGGACCAGGCACTTCATCTCTTGGCACTCAACTCTGATTCACTAAATGAGGAAGAGAAGAAACTAAGAAGAAGGCTAGTGACTCTATTGGACATCAGAAAGGGATTCAAACTGCCTAGTCAATCCCTTATTTCCAGGAAAGGAATTGTCCAATGGAGGTTCGATACTTCTCCTCCCAACTTTGTTATGGAAAGAGAGAACGGACAAGTCAACAGACTCAACACTACATCTCTGTTGCACTCAAGCAGATTCGACATTACTGAGTTAGCAGAGAAGCCAATGTCCAACCCCACCGAGTCTCAGATAGCTGCTCACAATAGGAATCATCTAAGCAGCCTTCACCTTGCTGAGTTAACTACAAGAGCAAGCATTGAAGAAGATTTGAAGCTAAGACAACAGGTGGAAAAGGAAGGGTCAATCAAAAGAGAGACTTTCTTTTAAAAGATTGAAGGCCCTGCCTTGGAACTTATAGTTAGATGGGAGTATGACTACAACTCCCATCAACTAACTCTTTTCAGAGGGCCATAACAAAGGGTACACATGATTCAACATAACAGACTGGACCTGTTATCAACAAAGGATCTGTACCAACTTCTCAGCACCATTTCTGGAAAGAACAAAGAGACAGACACATATCTGCTCTCCTTGGTGCTGAAAGTTTTGAGGAATAGAAGACAGTGAGGTTTTGGTAGCATCAGCCTAGGGGGAGTTTGTTGGGATAAATGAGGCTGGTGCAACCAAAACCATACTTAGAACCATTTTGATACAATTGATAAAGACTTCCAAAAACAAAGTCTGCACTTCCGAAGACAAAGTCTTCAATTCCGACGATCAAAGTCAAGAGAGCTTCTGAAGAGATATCACAACTTTCGAAGACAAAGTTATCTCTCTTGTGAAGACCTACACTTAGAAGATTTCAAGACAAAAGCTTCCGAAGCATAAAGTGTCAAAGACCAACATAAGCCTCGAAAGAAGTAGATTCTTCCGAAGTATAAGTAGCTTCGAAAGAACTTGTTCTTCTGAAGCCAGCTTACCTTCGGAAGAACCTACTATGAACCAGTGGATATTAGTATGGTCTCTCTGACAAGCCGCTGCAATCTCTGGTATACCGCATGGTGTTTTCCCACACTTAGGTAGTTGACCAACTTTAGTCCACTGTTCATTCCTTATCAGTTAGTACAGTTACCAACTTTAGTTGCTAACCAAAAAGGTAAGTCATGGAAATGTCATGACTACCTTATCTAGGATAGTATTTTATTCTAGAAACCTTACAACTAGAAATGTAGTATTTGTTTAGTTAGTAAGTATCCAGCTAGTAATCTTTTGTATAACCGGCTGTAGATCGTAGTATATATAGTTCTCCTTGTAAGCTCATAAGCACAATGCTTGTAAGAGTCTTGTAACCCTGAGTTGAGAAGTAATATATACAAGTATCTTGAAAATTATTTCTTGTGTCTTTATTTTACTTAGTATATTATTATCAACTCTTAGAGGATTCTGTATCATCCATGAGTGTGTTTGAAGTAAGTTCAAGAGACAATACTTGTGTCTAGTGACTAATATCAATCCTGCAAGTTTGTTATCATCTTCATTGATAAGATACTGATTTATTCCAAAAATAGGGAGGAACATTTAAGACTTATTTTAGAACTTCTGAAGACAGAACAACTATATGCCAAGTTTTCTAAATATGACTTCTAAATGACAGAAGTACAATTCTTAGTGCATGTAGTTAATGAGAATGGTATTCACATTGACCCGTCTAAGATTGATGCAATCAAGAATTAGCCTCCACCACCGACGCTTACAGAGGTGCGCCAATTTCTTGGATTAGCGGGTTATTATTGGCATTTTATAGAAGGATTCCCAAAATTGCACAACCTCTGACTGCCCTAACTCACAAAGAAACTATTTACAAGTAGGGAAATAATGAGGAAGCGGTTTTCCAAGCACTTAAGGACAAGCTGTGTAGTGCACCGATCTTAGCATTGGGAGTGGAAACAGACAATTTCATGGGGTATTGTGATGCATCAATCCAAGGTTTGGGTTGCGTATTAATGCAACGTGAGAAAGTGATAGCTTATGCATCAAGACAGCTTATGGTGCATGAGAAGGATTATACAACTCATCATTTGGAGTTGGGAGTTATAATATTTGCACTTAAGATATGGAGCATTATCTTCATGGAACTAAGTGCATTATAGTTGACAATTCATTTAGACCTATCGTTACAGATTAAGAATGCTCAAGTTAAGGCACTGCAAGAACAGAATATCAAGTCAGAATCTTGTAGAGGAGCTAAGAAATTGTTTAAGGATAAATCAGATAGGTTTCGTGACTATAAAGATCGGGTATGGATTCCATTGTTCGGGAATCTTAGGGAATTGGTAATGGATGAAGCTCATAAATCATGTTATTTGGTACATCCTAGATCTGACAAGATGTACCAAGATCTGAAGGTCATTTACTGGTGGCCTAACATGAAAGTTGTAATTGCCACCTACGAGTCAAAATGTTTGACCTGTTTGAAAGTCAAGGTGGAATATAAGAAACCTTCAGGACTAGTTCAATAACCGGAAATCCCAATATGGAAATGGGAAAACATATCTATGGATTTCTTTATGAAGCTAACTCATTCTTAAAATGGAAATTATACTATCTAGGTGATAGTGGATTGTTTAACCAAGTCAGAGCACTTTCTAGCTATTCGTGCCACTTTCAACATCTCTAATCATGATGTACGATTCACTCCGCACTTGTGGCAGTCACTGTAGAAATCCCTAGGTGCTTACTTGGATATGATTATAGCTTATCATCCACAAACAAATGGTCAGACATAACGCACGATTCAAACCCTGGAAGATATGCCTTGGGTGTGCGTTATAGACTTTAGGAATAGCTAGGAAACCCATCTACCTTTGGTTGAGTTCTCATACTACAACAGTTATCATGCAAGTATTAAGGTTGCACCATTTGAAGCACTTTATGGTAGAAAGTGTAGATCACCTCTTTATTGGACAGAGGTCGATGATAGTTAGCTAACTGGTCTTAAGTTTGTTCATGAAACTAAAGAGAAAATTGTTCAGATTTGTAACCGTATGGTTGTAGCTCAGGATCGTCAGAAAAGCTATACCGACCAAAGGAGAAAGTCTTTGGAATTCAAAGTGGGTAATAGGGTATTGTTGAAAGTTTTACCATACGTTTTGGGAGGCGTGGTAAACAAAACCCTAAATACGTTGGACCGTTTGAGATTGTCAAAAGAATCGGTTCAGTAGCTTATCAGTTAGACTTATCTGAGGAAATCGATTGTGTTCATAACGTGTTCCATGTGTCAAATCTGAAAAAATGCTTAGCCGATGAACTACTTTCGTTCCATTAGAGGAATTAGAGACTGATGAATAGTTACTTTTCATTAAGGAACCAGTCGAGATTATGAATTGAAAAGTCAAGGTTTTAAAGCATAGCAAAATTCTTATTTTACACGTTAGATATAATTCAAAGCGTGGATGATAATTTACTTGAGAACGTGAAGATCAGATGAAAAAGAAGTACCTGCAACTGTTCAAAGATTAGACATCCACTTCTTAATATATCCATTCTTAAGATATCTTTCCTTAATTTCAAGCTGAAATTCCCTTCAACAATGGGATGATGTCTAATTTTCAGGATGAAAATTCTTTCAACAAGGGATGATGTGACACCCAGTATCTCGGGTAACTCCATTAACATTTCCGACTATTCTTGTTATTCTAAAATACGTTTATTTTTCCTTTGTAAAATACTAATAATGTATTAATAATAATAATATATGAATTAGTATTACTCCTAGTAATTTACTTTTGCAAAATTTGATGATAATAATAATAATGTATGAATTATTAAATCAAATCAAATCAAACTCAATATCTATATTATACATTTATATGGTCAAGGAAATTTGTGATATACCCCCCCCCCCCTAACCAAACCCCGCTCCTCAGTTCCTTAAAAACATTATATCCAAACCCTAAATTCAAAGCATCAACCATTGCATTGTAACGCCTGGAAATTTTGAGAAAAGAGGGAGCAAAAAAGTTTTCGCACGAAAGGTGATGTTTTCGCATGAAAAATTGTTCTCGCGTGAAAAGTACTTCTCGCGCGAGAAGTTCTGTGAAAAGTTGATCTGGGTATAAAGAGCTGCGAACACCCATGGCTGGCACTCACTTATGCGAAAAATGCTGCTGCTAGAGAGAGAAAACGGTCGTTTAGAGAGAGAAAGTAAAGAAACGAAGTGTTAATGTATGTAACTCTTGTAGTAACTTGTGTTATGAAGTAAGGAATGATTATTGATGTATATAACACGTAGTTATGTAGTTTTCATTTGGTAAAGGCTTCGGGAAGGTCGAGTTTGTGCTAAAACTTCACGAGGTGAGTTTCTAGTCCTCGTTTTACGAAAGTTTTATGTTTTGGGGCTATTACGCATACTAAAATACTTGTATTATGCTTGTATCATGATGTTATGAGGTTTAGCATGTTAGAACAGTCTTAGATGTGAAAAGTTAGAGAACTGGGCGGGAAAACACATAGTTTTTGCGCGATTCGTGAGGATTGTACTTTATGAAATACGAATCTGCAGGTTATCGCGCGAAAAGCAAGGTTCTCGTGCGATAGGAAGTTTTCGCATGACATGTAGTTTTCGCGTGACTAAATTTTTAAATGTGCAAGTTTTGAGTGATGCATTGTTCTCGCGTGAAATGTTAAGTTTTCACGCGAGTTGATGCTATTGATATATGTAATGTTTTCACATGACCTGCTATGATGTGTGATGTGTTATCTTTCTACGATATAATAGTTTTCAAAACTATATATTTTATGATGTAACTTTACTTAACACGTATGTATGATAAGTATAACGATGATGAAGTGGAACGTAGTGAACGAATAAAAGTCTTGCAAGCAAAATGATGGAGTTTCACAACTCCATGGGGTAGTTGTTATTTCAACTGTCTGCGGTTTAGCTAACCCTTGAGTATGCACAAAGGGGTGTCAACCTTTGTGGTTGATAATGATGTGTGATGATGTGCGAAAACGGGATCTTTGTCGCTTGACCCCAAGACGGTAGTTGTTTTGTGCACGATGATGGGACATAGCATAAGATAGGATCTAGATGAAAGTGAAAGATAAAGATAAAAGTATGAAATGTGCGATAACGTGCAAAAATAAATGATAACGGACAATAATGGAATATAATAATGATTATTATCTAAATGTATGTATGATGTATGATAACATGCAAAAGTAAAGGATATGTTTGTACGAAAGTAAATTATTTTACTTATAAAAACTAGAACTCACTCAGCGTCACTGACTTTTGTATGCATAATAGTCAGCAGGTAATTGTTTGTTGCTGAGGAGGTGCAGGCATGGATGCATAAGCTACTGGGTAATATGAGTTTTGAGATGTAAATATTACGATATGAATATTTGACAGGATTTTTGTTATTAATGAAAAGTTTGAATTCGGCTACAAATGTTATGTTTTAAATATTTTATGCGATGAATGACCAACCGTAATCGTCTCGGAAACGGGGCCTTACAAGTTGGTATAAGAGAAAAATTTTAAGAGAATTGGGTAAATTATTTTCAAAATACAAAACTTAAACTGAGAATGGGATGAAAAGGGGAGGGATGCGAGTCCTAGTAGCTGCATGCCTGCAAGTAAAGGTTTGATGTAAACGTTCTACGAATGATAATGAGAAAGGAAGTATGTGCGCATGTTACGTGAATTATGTGCTCTTACTAGGTTTGGATACTGATATAGACAGGAGAAGAAACACTTAGGGAATAAAGAGTGAAGTAAGTGGCTAATCACAACTGACCACTGTAATTAGAAGCTTACTATACTTGACATAATTTGAGCTAGTACCTTGAATGATTGTGGTGGTGTTTAAATCTTATAGCGTTTAGAGATGGGCGGTGGTAGATCATCAAAGGCCTCATGAGGTGGAGTACGTGGTGGACGTGGTGATAGACCACGTGTCACGAGGAATAGGGCTAGAGCTGCTGAAACGACACCTGAAGAACCCAAAATTCATCATCAGGAAGGAGGTGATGAGAGTGCTAACTTGAGGGCCTCAGTGAAAGAGGCGGTAGTTAAAGAGGTTCACCAGGTCATGCAGATGATTCTGCAGGATGAGGTGGCCGTAACTAAAGAAATTAGTGATTGAGGAAATCTGTTCTAACAGGGAGTTGGATAAGATTGAGAGGGAGTTCCTGTAGTTGGAGGCGGGAACCATGACACACCAGCAGTATACGATGAAGTTCAATGAGATGGAAAGGCTGGTGCCAGATCAGGTGACGCCCGTGTCATCAAAGACCAAGAGGTACATCCAGGGTCTTGCGGTGGATATTCACAGACATCTGATTGCCACCCTACCAAGTATGTTTAGGTCGGTGGTCGATCTAGCGGGGAGCCTGTATGATGAGAGGGAATAGGTGACCGTGGTGGAGGTGAGTAAGAAGGGAGGTGGAGACAGAAACTAGAACATGAAACACTTCAGAAGTGGTGGATTCAACCCCAAAGGCAAGAAGGCGAAAGTAGAGGGTCGCAAGATGATTGTGACCGATGTGGTGGCGAATGTGTATGGTAAGTGTGGAAGAATCACGCGGGGGTGTAAGTGGGGATCGAACGTCTGCTTCAAGTGCGGGAGGCCTGGTCATGTGGCGAGGGAGTGTGGGATCATGAAGTGTTATAACTGCGGCAAAGAGGGCCACTTAAGTAAGAATGCAAGAAACCGAGAGCTAAAACCTCTAGGGCAAGGAAAGAGACTGGGAGGAGAAGGAGGGGCAGAGGGCAAAATCCAGGGCATTCACTATGACCACGGAAGAGGCTAGGGTGGACCCCAACATGGTGTCAGGTATATTCCTAGTGAACCAAATTTGTGCCTCTGTTCTTTTTGATTCCGGTGCTAGTAGGAGTTTCATTTCTGATGCTTTCTGTGATAAGTTGCCCACTAAGAGTAGAAAGATTGATGAGCCCTTCGATGTAAAAACTATCATTGGTAAGTCTATTAGAATTTCTAATGTGGTAGGGTAATGTGATATAGAGTTGGAAGGCCACAGGTCCTTTACTAGGTTGTTTGTAATGCCCTTAGGTGGATTCGATGTGGTCCTAGGGATTGATTAGCTAGCAACCTATAAGGCAAGTATAGTGTGTCGTAGGAAGGTGATTTGATTGATTACGCCTAATGGGAGTTTGGTGACGATTTATGGCTATAGGGTTCGTACGGTCCCGAAAATAATTTCGATGGCGGTGGCAGAGAATTGTATGAGGCGTGGATGTGGTGCCTATCTGGCCAACGTAAAGGATGTGGATGTGATAGTGCCATGACTGTCAGACATACCGGTTGTACATGACTTTCCAGACATGTTCCCAGAGGATTTATCAGGTATGCCACCTGACCATAAGATCGAGTTCTAAATCGATCTGATACCTGGTGCCTAACCTGTTGCTAAGGTGTCATGTCGTGTAGCTCCATCTGAGATGAAGGAACTGATGACTAAGTTACAAGAGCTTCTGGACAAGGTATTTATTCGACCGGGTATCTCTCCGACGGGTGCTCCAGTTTTGTTTGTGAAGAAGAAGGACGGTAGTATGAGGATGTGCGTTGACTATCGTTAGCTGAACAAGTTGACGGTGAAGAATCGGTACCTGTTACCGAGGATTAATGACTTGTTTGATCAGCTTTAAGGTGCCAGTTGGTTTTCGAGTATAGATCTTCAATCTGGCTACCATTAACTAAAGGTGAAGGAGCAGGATATTCCTAAGACAGCTTCTCGTATGCATTATGAACACTACGATTTTCTCGTGATGTCCTTTGGTTTAACCAACGTGCGAGCTTCTTTTATGGATTTGATGAATAGGGTATGTCAGCCGATGTTAGATAAATCAGTGATTGTGTTCATCGATGATATTCTGATTTATTTGAAGAGCGAGGAGGAACATGCTGATCATATTTGTGAAGTGTTGGAGACGCTTAGAAGGGAGAAATTGTATGCCAAGTTCTCCAAATGCGCATTCTGGTTACGCGAAGTCCAGATTCTGGGTCATGTGCTGAATCCCGAAAGGATTATGGTAGACCCGGCGAAAGTGGAGGCGGTGATGCAATGGAAGTCTCCAAAGACACCATCCGAGATCCGTAGTTTCTTAGGTTTGGCGGGTTATTACAGAAGATTCAACAAAGACTTCTCCAAGATAGCTTCTCCATTGACCAAGTTGACCCGTAAGGATGTGAAGTTCGTATAGGGTCAAGAGCAATAGAATACTTTCTAGGAGTCGAAGACGAGATTGACTCAAACATCGATCTTGACATTACCTGAAGGAAGCGAAGACTTGGTGGTCTATTCGAATGCTTCTTATTCGGGATTGGGTTGTGTGCTAATGCAACAACGGAAAGTTATAGCCTATGCGTCCTGAAAGTTAAAGATCCATGAGGCTAACTACCCCACTCATGATTTGGAATGCTTCTTATTCGGGATTGGTTGTATGTATGTATGTATGTATGTATGTATGTATGTATGTATGTATGTATGTATGTATGTATGTATGTATGTATGTATGTATGTATGTATGTATGTATGTATGTATGTATGTATGTATGTATGTATGTATGTATGT
>BJCO01000463.1:0-18272 GCA_018326465.1 Flaveria floridana | reverse complement strand
ACTTGTGTAAACCCTATAAATCATACCCAAACCTCACCTAATCCCTTTTGTATCTTTTAAATCAGATTATTAAGGTCTTCATAAGCTGTTTTTGAGCAGGTGTTTCAACTTGGTTGGGTGGGTTTTCAAACATATACATAAATGGTGTTATTTTATGTAAAAAAGGGTTTTCTAGGTGTTAACTTGTGTTCTAACCAATGATTTACCAACATATCATGATGTATACCTCGTGTAATGTTGAGAGCTCCTCAATAACAAGTTCTAAGTCGTGATATTCTGCTAGAAAGAAAAAAGTAAGGGTTTTGGTTGTTTATTGAAGCAAAACACAAGAAACAACTTGATTTGGGTGTGTTAAAGCTTACCCCTTGTGTGAACCATGAGTTTGAGAAATTGAGGAGGCCAAAATCAGTGATGAACTTTTGGACAAGGGCTGGAGCACTTTGTTCTTGCAAGAATGGTGTACAAAAGTCCCTCAAATGTCACTTTCTTGCTTGGTTCTAGCTTGGATGATGATGTTTTCTTGGCGTTCTTCAAGTTTTGGCTGAAATGTGAGGTTGTGTGTGTGTTTTGGCTGAGAGATAGAGAGAGAGAGTTGTTGGAGTGAATTGGTGGTGAAAAGAGGAGAAATGCATGTATGGGTAGTGGATAAAGGAGGTGGTGTGTGTTGTTGGTTGTGTAAGTGGGAAAGAAGGAGGGTGATTGGGTGGTGAGGGGGGCAGCTGAGGTTGGGTGTGGTTGTTTTTGTTATATATATTTTTTTGTAAATTAATTAGGTAGTATAGTTTTGTTGTGTAGTGTAGTATTTTAGGTGATAGTTTCTAATTAAGTGCTTTTAAGTTTTTGATGTGTATGTATTGAATTAATTCGTGAATTGTGTGTGTGTACACATATTTAATTATTCTCAATTAATTCTAACATTTTGACATGTTTAATTATAATTTCAGAACATTAAATTATTTTGTTCTAAGGCAAGACCTAAAGTATCATCTAGGAAAAATTAAACACATAATAATAATATTCATGGGTAAATAAACAGGTAGGGGTAAATATAGTATTACTGATATTAATAATAGTAGCAATAATTGTTGGAGGTCAAGGTTTAGAATCTTGACCTCGAGGTCGGTTGTTACACCTGTAACACTTCGGTAACGTTTTTAGGAACAATTTGAGAAAGAAAACACGAGTATAAGCAAAGATTTGCTTGTTCTGATTAACTTCTCATAGTTCTCTCATTCAAAGGACCAATAATTTGAGATGTTGGATGGATCCTGTGAATACGAGATGTTGGAATCTCATTCCCTTGAACATGAACATCCAGATTTGTTTGATTCAAGTTGGAAGGCTGATGCAATAGGCTTGAAGAATGTAGATTGAAATTTAGAACTTGAGTTGGTGAGTTGATAAAGTAATCAAGATTAACAGAATCAATTGCATCACCAAAAATAGATGATGTTCCAGACTCAGGTTGTACAACTTCAGTACCATCATTAGGAATAGGTTGTGAAACATCTTGATCTTCTGAAACTGAATGATCTTCATCTTGATGAGATTGATCATTATTATTAAACTGAATTATTGAATCTTTGACAAAAGGGAAAATTTGATAATCTAGGCTTGAGTCATCTGTATCGTCAAAATCTGAATCATCGCTAAAAGAACCGAGATCTCCTTGAGGTTTCTTCTTACCTGTAGAATCAAGCAAGTTAGATTGATCAAACAAGTCAGATTGAAAAGAGTTTGACAATGAATCTAAATCAAATAACCATGATGGACCATTTGAAAATGATGGAAATGAATTTTCCAAGAATTTAACGTTGAATGTTTCAAGTATAACATTTGTCCTAGAGTTATAAACTTGATAGGCTTTGGAAACAGATGAATATCTAATGAAAAATCCACTATCATATTTTGCATCAAATTTTCCTAGATGATCACTTGAGTTTAAAATCATAACTGGACAACCAAAAGATTTAAGATAATCTATGTTTGGTTTCCTGCAAAACACCAACTTATAAGGAGTTTTCAGTTTGTCTTTCATAATTAAAATACGATTCTGAACGAAACACGCAGTCTATATGGCTTCATCCAGAAAGTGATAGGAATTTTCACATCTGCTTTCATGGATCGTGCAACCTCAGTCAGAGTTCTGTTCTTCCTTTCAGCAACTCGATTTTGTTATAGAGTTCTGGGAGCACTGAACTGATGAGCGATTCCTTTTTTTGCACAAAAGATGTCAATATTAGCATTTTTAAATTCCATACCGTTATCACTTCTTAATATTTTCACTTTTTGATCTAATTGATTTTCAACTTTTATGATGAATTCATTTAATAATTCAGCCGTTTTAGATTTAGCATTCAAAAAGGAAACCCATGAAAATCTTGTAAAGTCATCAGTGATAACTTAACAGTATAATTTTCTTCCAATACTCTTGATGTTGGTTGGTCCAAAAAGGTCCATATCCAACATCTGAAGGGGTTTGGAATTTCAGTTTATCTGCTTTGGCTTATAAGACGCTCTTTGTTACTTCCCCTCTAAACATGCTGAGCAATGATCAGTAGTGGCAAACTTCTTAGATGGAAGACCGAGAACATGATTTCCTACTACAAGCTTGTTAATATTCTTGAAGTTGGAATGCCGGAGACATCTATGCCAAAGCTGACTTTCGTCATTTGAAGCTTTAGCAAAAAGGCAAGTTGTTTCTGTAGATGGATCAATTTGAGACATATCCAGTTTGTATAGATCTTGATACCTAACAGCTTTAACAATCACCCAGTCTTTGCTAATCTGAAAAACTGGCTTCAAAACATAGCAAAAAGAATCATCAAAAAGATCATAATAGGATTTATCACAAATTTGGGAACACTTAACAAATTAAAGTTCATCTGTGAGCAGTAGTTGACTTTATCAAAGCTTATTATCCCGTTGGATACTGTTCCCTCTCCTGTGATTTTTCCTCCTGCATCACCACTAAAGGCGACATGTGTGCCATCTTTTAACATAAGTTCTTGAAGCAAGGCATGATTGCCCGTCATGTGCCGGCTACACCCGTTATCCGTATACCATGTGTTGATAGGCCTTCTCGGACGTACCTGCAAAATAAAGAAATTAAGTTGATTTATCTACCCAAGCCGAGATGGTCTTGGGTTTTCCAAACTTATTAACAATGATAAATAGCTTAAAATGAAGTTTGTTCACATCAGGCTTATTTTTAATGAATTTACCAATTCTGTTATGCATAAATTTTTTATCATTATAAAGAAAGTTAATACTATTTGAATGATCAATTTTTGAAAAATATTTATTTCTAACATTTTTATCATTCATTCTCACAGACCTTAGAATGAATTGGTCTTGAATGTGTTGTTTTGGTCTTACAGAATCATTTCTTTTGAAAGATCTCAAACCTAAGGATGGTTGGTTAGTTAATATTTAAAACCCAACAGTTGGATTTCTTCAAAAGTGAGGATTAACAAAACCTTTTCTCAATTGTGTATTGGCAAATCCTATCCTTGGTGAACTCTTCCTAAAGTAACAATTTTCTATATTGTGAGTTCTTTCATCACAGAAGGTACAGTATTTATTAAAATAAGAATCTATCATTGAGTGATTTCTCATATCACATATGTGAGAGTACTTGTTGAAAAAGCAATCAACAGTATTATGATTATACATATCACTGATTTCATAGTACCTCTATGGTGTTTTAAACGACTTTTTATTAACTTTTGATGTTGACGTAACGTTTGATACTTGTTTAGATTGAGGCATAAAAAAGTTAACCTGATGTTTTTGATTTGACAAATTTTGTTTTTGATTTGACAATTTGTTCTTTTGCATATTAATTTTTTACTTATGTACATGAACTTCATTCTTTGATTCCTTAGACATAATCATTTAACGACAGCAGAAGACTTCAAATTTGAACCTGTTTTCAGATCAGAGTTTGATTTGTTTTTAGGAGTTTTTTTAGCTTTTTGAATTGAGTTCATGTTAAACATACCATCAGAACAAATTAAATTTGTTTAAAGTTTGTTGCATGATTTGTTCTTTTTGTCTGATTTTCTTGATTTTTATTTTGATTAGTTTTAGCTTTAGTCGATTTTCTTCTTCTTCTTTGGTTCCTGGATTTTGTAGAACTTGATTTTATTTGATATTGAACATATTTAGGTGAAGATTCTTTTTTATTTTCTTTCTCTTTCATATCATAAGAGTTTTGTAAGGCCCCGTTCCCGGGACGCTTACAAACTGGATCATCGCATAAATCATGTTAAAACATTCATTACTTTTGTAGTGAAATTTAAAAACACTCATTAGTAATTAAAACATGTCATTTCAATACATTACATCATTCATTTACATATAAAAATACAATAACATGTCAAAATATGGATGCCGTCCTCGAAACACTCCTAGTAGCTTATGCATCCATGCCTGCAACTCCTCAGCATTAGCTACTTGATTGAGCACTTCCTCGGATGGATACGTGGAATGTCTGATGAATCCCACTTAACTCATCGGGTAGCTCCAATCGATGTGTCACTTCTCCTACCTGAGCAACAATTTGGAATGTCCCTATATACCTTAGTATTAGCTTTACTCGCTTTCTAAATCGAATGATCCACTTTCTTAGGCGAGGCCTTTATCATTACTCCATCGCCGTAGGTTGACGCTGAACTCTTTTCGGGCGCGGTTGATCAATCCATCTTCTTGCAACACTCGATGTTTGCCTCATAGGCTACCAGCCAATTTATCCAAGGTGTACGCCTATCCACCTAAGTCTGTGCGGAACGGTCTAGCAGGAAACAAATGCTCTCTCACTTCTATCGTGTAATCCTCTAGGGCATTAGGTAACCTAGTGGACTTACCAATAGCAATTCCTACATCGAAGGCTCATCGATCTTCCTACTCCTAACGTGCAACTTATCACATAAGGAAAAAGGAACGAAACTACTACTAGCACCATAATCAAAGCATAGATGCATAGATTTAAATTACCAGAAACGTACATGACGTCAAGTTGAAGTCCGCTCTAGCCTCCTCTTGGTTAGGGAAAATGCTCTAGCCTTTATCCTTTGTTCTCCTTATTCTGAACCCCTTGCTTTGTCCCGGAGCTCTTAGTCCTTGGCTTCCAGCAGTCTCTGCTTCTGTGTCCACTCTCACCACACACAATCCCTCACCAGGTGGCCCTCATTTCCACACTGAAAGCAGAGATCCGATCCTAGCTTTCATTCCCCCGCATGCTCCTTCCCACATTTCTTGCATGCCTTCACTTCCCTGTTCATCACCCTTCGATCATCTATCCTCACCTTCATACCGCCAGCCTTAAATCCACCATCATCATCCCATCTTCCACTCCCATTCCTAACATAGCCCTGGTCCTCCTCTTCGTCCGTTATTGCTACCTCCTCTCACTCGTCTCGGGTAGCGACTAGATGTCTACGGATATCTGTCGGCAATCCTTGAATGTATCTCTTAATCTTTCATGATGCAGGCGTCACCTGATCTTGCGCTAGGCTTACCATCTCATTGAACTTGGTGGTGTATTGCTGGTGTGTCATGGTTCCCGCCTCAAGTTGCAAGAACTCTCTCTCAACTTTGTCCAGCTCCCTATAAGGGCAAAACTCCTCAATCACTAACCCGTTCAGCTCTTTCCACCTCATCCTCCCGACTACCCTGGTACCCTCAACTTAAGCAATGTTGTCTTACCAGCACAAGGCCGAGTCCATAAACGAGTGGGTAGTAAACTTCACCTTTTGATCCTCCCGACACTCGCTAATATCAAGTACCGCCTCCATCTCTCTCACCTAACGGTGAGCAGCAGCAGCACTGCAATTTCCATAGAACGTTGGGGGCTTGCATATTTGAAACGCCCCATAGCTGCATCCCCTCGTAGTTTCTTGTACTGCCTCCTTCTCCTCATCACAAAAGACAATCATATCAGTATCTGGTTGCTCCATTTCCCTGGAACCTCCAGCTTCACCCCCTCGCCAAGCGGTTCTCCTCTTCTTCTCCATTTGCTTTTCCTCACCTTCCCTCATAGCACGAATAACTTCGGTCACTACAGAAGGAAGAATCGGCTACATGACCTGATGAACATCATCAACTACTACCTCTTTCACTGAGGCCCTCAAGTTAGCGCTCTCATCACCACCCTCATTGTGATGAATCTCAGGCTCTTCGGGTGTCGTTCAGCAGTCCTTGCCCTGTTCCTCGCGACACGTGGCTAAGCACCATGTCCACCACACACTCAACCTCGTGAGGCCTTTGATGATCTACCACCGGCCATCTCTAAACACTATAAGATTTAATCACCAACACGGTTATTTCGGGTAATAGCTCGGATTATATCAAGTATAGTAAGTCCCTAATTATATTGTCCAGTTGTGTTTAAGCACTTACTTTACTCTTCATCCCCCAAGTATTCCCTATCCTGACTACATCAGTATCTAAATCTACATAAAAGCACACAAGCCACATGACATGCGCATATAATACCGATTATCATTAACATACATAAAAATTTTACATAGAACCTTTACCATTAGGCACGTAGCTACTAGGACTGGCATCAGTTTCCTCTAGTCCTATTTTCAGTTTAAGATTAGGTTTTTGAAAATATTTTACCCAATTCACTTAAACATTAACTCTGATACCAATTTGTAAGGCCCCGTTCCCGGGACGCTTACAAACTGGACCGTCATCGCATAAATCATTTTAAAACATTCATTACTTTTATAGCAGAATTTAAAAACTTTCATATTAATAATTAAAACATGTCATTTCAATACATTATATCATTCAGTTACATAACAAAATACAATAACACAAAACGCTCCCGGTAGCTTAGGCATCCATGCCTGCAACTCCTTAGTATCAACAAAATACCTACCAACTCTCATGCATACAAAAAGTCAGTGATGTTGAGTGAGTTCTAGTTTTATAATAAAAATGCTTTACTTCCCTTGAAAACCAAAATTTTACATTCATTCGTGGTCATACATCATCTGTACACATTGATAAAAATTATTATTATCTTCATCATCTTTGTTCATTCATTCATTTCTTCATTCCTTCATACGTTCATTATTATCGCACGTTATCTTATGGATCCATCACATGCAATACCCCTGGCTCCTACCGAAGACAGAACCAGGGTACACGATAAGGAATCCCCTTCGAGTCAATCCCAAGGATTGAACTCCCTTCAAGTCAATCTCAACGATTGAACTCCCTTCGAGTCATTCTCAACGATCAAACTCCCTTCGAGTCAATCTTAACGATTGAACTCCCTTCGAGTCTACAATAGACTCCTTTCGAGTCTATCTCAAGGATAGACTCCCCGTGTACATCCTTCGGTTTAGCTAAACCGCACACAGTTGTGCTAACGACAACATGGTCATGCACCTTCCTTCGTCTGCTTGCAAGCCTTTCATTCATTCATTACGTTCCACTTTTCATTATTGTTATCTTTCACGTCATTACATAATACTTTTACATTCATTCTTTCATACATCATACCACGTAAAGTCGTAACATAATACATAGCGAATTACATAACATAATACATACATTTTGAAAACCATTTAACGAAGAAACATATCTCACACACACACACTCACATCGTAAACCTCATCACATCATCATGAATACATCAAGCATGAGCCAACACATCATAACAGGACCTATCTCAAGCATCTCCTTCTCCTAAATCCCCTTAGAAAATCCTAAGTCCAAAATAAGCACATTTGAACATTTCAGGCGCATGAGTATAAAACTTCTAAGTAAAATCATTCTGGGAGCATTACCATTATGTAGGCGCATAAGCACTGCTTAGGTGTTTTTCCACTATGCAAGCGCATGGGCCCTACTTAGGGGCATCAACACTTAGGCGCATGAGCAACTCTGGGCGCATGGGCACTATTCAGGAGCATGATTTAACACTTAGGCGCATGGGCCCTTTTAGGCGCATGGACAACTGTTTAGGCGCATGACCCAACACTTAGGCGCATAGGCACTTATTCTGGGCGCATGGGGTACTGCTTGGGCGCATGTCTACTGACTGGGTGCATTGACTTGGGTGCATGAGGACAGTTATGCGCATGAGGACACTTAGGCGCATGAGGTCATTCTGGGTGCATGGGAACATCCTGAAATGTTTTCTATGTTACAAACAACACCCAATTACCATTCTAACACTACCCAAACACAGATCTAACATGCTAAGGCACTTAAACACACTAAACGTCGATTCTAACCTCTAAAACAACATCAAACTTACATTCACAGAACATCATTTGAACCATAAGCAGAAAACCCACTGTTACATTTCAAAACATTTACTTGGTATGCATAATAACCCTAAATATTCATAAAACCCGTAAAAAGAGGGGTACAAGAACTCATCTGAAACAATCTTTGACTAGCACACTTCAAATCCGAGACCCACCTTCAAATTCAGCTCCTAAATCCTGAAAACAAACACTAAACGCCAAGAACTTCGGTCAAGAAGCTATAAATTTGGTTGAAACTGAACATATACTCAAGAAACTTACCTTTTGCAGCTTCTTCTTCCTTTCTCTATCTAGAACTAAGAGTTCTTCTTCCTCTTCTTCTTCAACCAAGAGCAAAAAAGTAGATTTGCTTTAAACTGGGCGGCCATTCTCCCACTTATATTAAAATAATGGACTTTTGTACTTTTTCACACTTTGCCCCTTCTACTTGTGTAAATATTATTTTATTTCTAGATAGTTTCGTTTTCTCTTCTTTTAAATAAAACTCAGGGTGTTACAAGTTTGAATCCTCTAATGTTTCTTCTTCTTCTTTTGCTTTATCTTTGTTTCCGATCATCACTTCTTCCAACACAGATTCTTTTGGAACAAAAGTTTTCTTATTTTTCTGTCTTGGTTCATATGATTTAACTTTTATCGGATGACTGTTTTTTATCTTTTCAGCATCTTTTTCTTCAAAGATTTCAACATTAGTTTTCTCTTCTTCACTATCAGAAATTTTCATTTTGTTTTGGAAGGCTTTATGTTTAGCCTTATTTTCAGGAGAGTGATCATGCATATTGAAATTCTTTGGTAAAGTGTTAGTTATAGATTCAGGCATTGGTTTATGTGTGAAACCTAAGCCTGCTTTTTGTTTATCCTTTCTTTCACTTACCAATTGTTCCATGATTGTTTTGGAACTTTTAACTTTTGCAAGATCAACTTGTGTAGCAGCATGTGCTATTTTCTCCTATTCCAAAAGCTTGGTCATTTCTTCAACTTGTTTGGAAACAATTTCTAATTCTTTTAAAGTTTTGTTCCATGAAGTTTGTAGAGAAACAATCTTTTTATCTGATATTGTGTGATTAGTTTTGAGTTTGTTATGCATTATTTCCTCTTGCTTTAGTTTTTCACAGATTTTGTATGAGTAAGTTTGATAATATTCTACATGTTCAAAGCAAGATTTAGTGCATTGTTTCTCTCTGACTTCAGCTGGTATTTCAGGATATTTAGTTGAAGATGTCTTAGAGTTAGAAGCTGAAGTTTCAACCTTTGGTTGATCTGACTGTGCCATTAAAGCAACTTCTTCTAAATCCTATTTAGGATCACATTTATCACTCCAGTCATATTCTTCCTCTTCATTCTCAGAATTACCTTCAGCTTTAGGATCAAAGTCCTCTGACTAATCTTCTCCTTGAACTTCTATAATAAAAGATAAACTAGAGGTTAGATCAGCGGTAAATTGATCTGCATAAGCACTCCAATCATGTCCATCCTTAATGCTAACAACTATAGATTTCCTTGGCTCTTCTGATGACTTAGATTCATCTTTAAGTCCAGGCATTGCTATACGTTGGTATGGCTTTTGGATGTCTTCTGAGATGATTGTTGAAACCTCTAATTGCTTGAACTAGCTTGACCATTTCCTCCATTGTTTCTGGGAGCTTTACATTCTCGTGAGAAGTGTCCATAGCTATTGCAGTTGAAACACCTTGACTTTGACTTATCAAATCCAACAGTCTTATTAGCACTTGGCTTGTAGTTCGTGTTAACATAAGAGTGTTTCTGAGTCCTGTATGCAATCATCACCATCTGCCAGTTTTGAACCATTTCCTTGACATCTTCTAGATCCCTCTTGAATAAGTCCTGCAAAACAAATCTAATTGAGTTAAATGACTACCCTGATAAGCTTGAAAACTAGCCATAACGGTAGTAAAAGCAGTTTTGGACTCATCCTAAAATATGATGTTAATAACATCTTTAATATTGCTAGTGTTAGCAGAGTTAATAGATGGAGTCTCAGTTTGAGGTTTTGAGCTTTAAGGTTTAGGAGGAGACTGAGGTTGAGGTTAAGTTGCATAAACAGGAGCACTTGTATATGAAGAATCCGTAAAGACCCCTGCTCCAACAAACAAATCACCCTCTTCCTCTAATGAATTCTCATTCTTTGCCATAAAGGAATTCTCCACCGTATTAGCTGGAGATGTAACATATTGGTACTGAGACATTGAAGTTGCTCTGTCATTGTTTCTTGAGCTTTCATCAATCTCAACCGACTCAATTTTGGCAACCAGTAGATCAAGATCCATAGAAAATTTCTCAGTATGCTTCAACACTGTTACTATTTGTTTCCAAGAAGATGGAAGAGCATTGAGAAGTTTAAGATTTAGATCTTTAAGATAATTTATAATGCCAGTAGTTGACATCTCAGTTGTAAGTTGCACAAATCTGTTCATCATTTGGTTTATTGTTTCACCAGATGAATGCTGAAACATCTCTAACTGCCTCTTCAATTTCTACTTCTTTACATCTTGGATCTTCTAATCACCTTCACATATTATCTTTAAAGCTTTATACATGGTATATCCCTTTTCATATACATCAAGTCTAGTCAAGACTACAAGTGGTAATCCATTACACATCAAGGAATAAGCTTTAATGTGATTCTTTACTTTCTTCAGATCATCACCTTGTAACCCATCTTCAGGATATGGTTCTATAGAGTCTTTAGTGTAAACAAACCTCTATCAGCACCATCTGAAGGAATAAGAATGTGAGGTCCTTTTTCTATTGACATTCACAAATCAGTGTCAATAGAATTAAGATGATGTTTCAATCTAAGAGACCAGTTCTTAAAATCAGATCTATTCTACAGCTTAGGAACTCTATTCTCTGAATCTTCAGACTTCACCATTGTATATATTTTTTTATTTTAAGAAAAAATTGTTTTTTTGGTTTTTTTTAAAGTTAAAATTGAATTGAAAATATTTTTGGATTTTAAAATTTTGAAAAATTTCTAAGTGTTGAGTTGATGCGCCTAAACAGTGATGAAGTGCCCAAATAGTTACGAAACTTCCGACTTTGACTTAGAAATGCCCAAGGGATTGCCTCAATAGAATTCTCAAAAATGCCCAACTTGAAATGTGCCCGAACAGTTGTGAAGCGTCCAAACAGTTGTCAGACGCCTGGGTGTAAAACGCCCAAACAGTTCAAATGCGCCTCAATAGTTGTAATGCGCCTAGAATTACTTTGCTTCTGAAAAGTTCCAAAGTGAGCTAACAATTGCAATATGCCTCAACAGTGGTCAAATGCCTAACCAAAAACGCCTGAATAGTGGTAAAAAGCCTTATCAGTTGTCAAGCGCCTAGACACTTGGGCAATTTTTAGCTGTGTTTTAACCTAATGGCCAACTTCAATAGATTCATATGAACACAACGAACACAAATCTTCTATAATTCTTCAAAACTTGTCTAATTGATCTAAAAGCTTCCAAGTAGGTAGTAATTTGATCAATAATCAGTCCTTTATCTTCAACTTCATCAAACAACAACAAAAATTCAATCGATTGATTGAAATTCAGTCCGAAGAATGTAGAACATGTTCGAACACAAATTTGGACAAATTCACTGATTTTGAACGAATTGAACTTCAAATTGTGATTCAATTCATGTTTCTATTGACGAAACACAACTGAAATCAACAATTCTTTCATCAAATTTCTTATCAATCACAGATTCAAGTGATTTTTGAGCTTGAAAGTTCGAACAAACTCAGATCACTGAACCAGCAGCTCTGATACCATTTGATAGGATCAAAATGGATCAATCTGTGATGATATTATAATGCAATTCAATCAAAACATACACAAGTAATCAAATCAATGCAACAAATTAGAAATATTCATAGTTATTCATTCATAGTATGCAAAGACAATACAAGTCTAGAAGCAGTTACAAGTTTGTTCAACTGACTCTTGTCTCTAGTCTACCTACACAATACATAGCTATCCTATTTATACTATCAAGAAAACATAAGGAACATCTATTTACATAAACAGTCCCTAAACTATGACAAAACTATACAAAAGACTAATAAAGACTAAATGTTAATCTTCAAGAGGCTTCTACAAGGCTTATCTCGAACTTCTACCCTAATTTCTTTGGCTAAGCGACTGAATGCTACTGAGGCCGATTTACTTAAAGAATCCACTTTCTTGTTTTTTCTACGAGGGATATGATTTACTTGACAGAAATTGAGTGTCTTAATTTGGTCATTTACCTTGCCTAGGTATTGTGTCGTCAATGTTCTTTTGGCATCAAAAGTACCTGTCACTTGGTTAGCGATAAGAAGGGAATCAACATGGACCTGCAATTTTTTCACTCCTATTTTCAGCGCGAGGTCGAGGGCTACAAGCAAAGCCTGATATTTAGATTTGTTGTTTCTGCTTTTAAATGCCAGTCGCAAAGCATATTTCAGTTCTGCTCCATCCGGGCATATCAAGATCAAACATGGCGCAGGCCCTCTTTATTGGAAGCTCTATCTGTATATAATTTCCATTCCCGCTCATACATTTTCTCTCCATTCGAGCAAACCACTTCTAGTTTTTCTTCTATCCCTTTTCTATTCGGGATTTTCACAAAAAAAGTCTACTATTATTTAACCTTTCACAACTAGCCTTGGGTTGAATCGTATGTTAAAACTACCTAGATCGATGACCCATTTGGTTAGACGCCTTGACAACTCAGGCTTCCGCAACACTTGCTAGATTGGATAGCTGGTTAATACTTCAATGCAATAATCATGGAAACATATGCAGAGCCTCCTGGACATGTGATGTAAGACCGCTTATGTTTATGCAACAGTTTCACAAGTTGGAGAATGCAATAATTAATATATCAAATAGGGAACTAGTCAAATGAAACAAAGAACAAAATAAGAACACACAAGAACAAACATGTATTGGTTTTCAATAATGATGTATATTGCTCTCAAGTGTTTTACAAATGTTACAAAGCTTAGTCCTAGGACTATCACATGAGACACTTTATACTACATCTTACAACCATCCATACTTTGGAGGCCAGATAGACACTAATCTAGACAACAAGATCAATGTATAAGAGTGGCTTTATACTACATCCTACATCCTACAACCGGCCATACTTTTGACAAGTGACTATGACATGCCATAGCTCACATCCTATTCTATTACAAAAAGGACAAAAGTATAAGAGTGGAAAGTTATAAACTCAAAGACCATAATGTACAATTGACAAAAGTATGGAGATAATCACTAACTTGTATATGTTGGTGAGTCTTTAGAGATGGCAACAAAAAGTGGTTTAGATATTGCCAAAAGTAAGTCAGAGAAAGCATGTCTTTTATGTCTTTGGAAGAAATCAGTCTTCAGGATTTGGAAGACTTTGTCTTGAAGCTTCAAAAGATTTCACTTTTGGCTTCAGAAGACTTTGTCTTAAAGCATTAAAAGACTTCACTTTTTGATTCAGAAGATTTGGGTCTTTGGCTTTAGAAGATTTGACACTTAGTGAATTTTCTTTGTGCATTGTCAAATCTTTCGAAGTAACTTCCTTGTACTTTAGAATGCATGCTGAGAGATCTTTGGTTTGCATCAACCTCTAAGTTAACTCTTCCAAACTCCCCCTATGCTGATGCTACCAAAACTTAAGGATTACTAAGAGTATTGATTTGATCTTAACTTCTTTACAGCCATTATTGGAAATAGGGTCGTTCCTCTCTTCATCAGTTGGTTTGGGTTCTTCAGGCTCTCATAGTACCTCCTCATGTTGAGGAAATCATATAGAGGAATGTCAAACATAATTTCCTAAAGTATATAATCCCTTATGATATACCATCTATCTAGTTTGGAGAGTAAGCCCAGGACAGGATGGGTCTTTAAGTAGCAAGAGACTTTACTTGTAGTGGAGTTGGTTGAGTAGCCTATTTTGGTTCACCCTCAAGATGTTCTGACTCATCCTGAAGTGTAGAGGTGGACGCCTTAGTCTTTTTCTTCTTCTTTAAATCTCTTTTAATGGCCATCCTCGACCTCTTTCTGTATCTCAACTGAGAAGGTTGGTCTTGATCACCATATCCTCCTTCTTTCTCCTTCTCACTTTGGTCCTCCCCCTTCACATGTTTAGAAGTAGAAGGTTTAGGACCTTGCTTTGGGTTAGAAGATGAAGCGAGCTATGAATCAGCACTACATCCAGGTTGTGTTATCTTTTACGGTTCAACCTTGACCTCAACTTCAGGTGCAACTTGACTTGGTGGAGAATGCAAGTCTACAAGCTCGCCCCTCTTGATCTTCTACTTCATTACCCTTATTTGCGCATCCACTATGAACAGAGACATAGGATCAAGCCTCCTTCTAGAGAACCCATACAACTTCAAGAAACTCACCATCCTTTGTCTATCTTTAGATTTCTTTTTGTTGGCTTTGATGGTGCCTCTTGACTTTATAGCTTCCCCTCTCATCCTTCTCTTAGTAGTTTTCTTTTCTTTGAGAACTTCTTGCTCTAGCTGCTTGAGAGATTCAAATTTTGTATACTCATAGGATAGAGGGAGTAGAGTTGTTGCCTAATAGAGACATGTGGCACTCAAGTAGGTAATCATCTTTTGTCTGTCTTGTTCCCTACCTACTTAAGTTTCTTCATCAATAGCCACAGACTCCACTTCAGGCCTTTCTTGAACTACAGCGAGGACACGGGCTTTATATAATTTTCTTCTCTTTCTTTCTTCTTTGATCTTAAGGAGCAATTCAGCAGCCTCAACCTCCTTCCTCTCTTTAGATACTTTAGTATCAGCCAGTTCATTCAATTCCTCCAAGGGAAGAGAGATCAGTTCATTTATGTTGTAGTTCCTAGTTCACAGGTAGTTCAATTTGGTTGCCCTTAACTCATATTCTTGAGTGTTTGGCCTATGGGCAGCCCTGATTGTAGCCTACATGAAACCATGTGTCACTCTCATCCTTTCTTCCCTTGCCTTCCCCTTCATCTCCCTCATCTCCTCCTAAATCTCCTCAGAGGTTAAACCTTCTTTCCTTTGCGAAGCCCTAACCTGCATGACTTGGGTAGAAGGTGCTGCAGGAGTATAGGTCTCAAGGTTCACAAGTTCTATAGTTGGGCTTTCAACCGAGGTTTCCTCTTTGAAACTAATCTTCAGGTCTTCCTCAATATCGAGTTCACCAACTATTTCTCTGCTAGTCCCTGTCGATATTGGTTGGTTCTTCTCTTGAACTCCTCACTCACCCTCATTTTCATCCTCTCAACAAATGTTTCGGCTTGCCTATTTTGGCTTGGATTGACAAGTGACAAATCAACTAGAGGGAAGCTTTCATAGAATCTCAGGGTATGGATGTTGAACACTTCTTGTCGGCCCTAATATCTAGAAAGCACCAGGGCTGTTTTCTTATTGTCATGCCTCCATCCTACCATTCGATTTTTAGTAGGGTGGGATGGACGTGACATAGCCCTTGGTACACCCTTCTCAAATAGACTTTAAACATTGGCATCCACATTGTCATGGGTCAGAGAAGGCTTTTGAGTGTGCACAATTGCAAGTGAGGGTGGTGAATCCTTAATGTCCATACTTTAGGCAGGGCTCCCAAGTTCTATGGCTATGATGACTTACTTCCACTTTTTGATAGCATCACTAACTTGGATAGGTGAGCTGGAGGTTAGGTCAACCACATCCATAGATTCTTGTGGACTTGGTTGAGCATGCCTTGAAGGCCTCTCAGCTAACTTTCCCTTCATATCAGTGATCTAAAGTTACTGACTAAGCAGCTATGTTCGTAAGATAGCCACCTAAGATTCTAGGTGAATAACCTTAGAGACTAGATAGGTGCAGGTTTTGTCAGTTTGTGCACTTAGTTGCATACTCCACTCGTCTTTATCAGAAGAATCATAGGGGGATGAGAGTACATGACCAAAGTCATCTCCCTCACCACCAGATTTTGTTTCTTGGTCTCTGGATTCTCTTGCTCTATGAAACCTTCATGAGAAGTGTCAAAGAGATTGGTTTCCATGGTTGAGGTCTTAATGATGTAATAATTTTTGAAAGTGAGAGCCTCTTCCATATGGACCTCTTGAATAGGTTCAGAGAGGTCCACCTAGGTTGTAGGTGGATAATGTGGGCTACATATGGGAGACGCAAGAGCACTCATCTCTCCATAAGCAGGTGAGGAAAAGAGAGACTCATGGTACTCATTTAATCTCATATCGTCATCATCATAGAATTCTAGGTTTAGGATTGGTTGGTTAAGATCCAAAGGCTGGGGATGGTAACTTTCCCCAGAAGGTTGTTCATTTGAGTTTTGAGACTTAGACTGAAGGCTTACAGGGTTATGAGCTTATCAGGCTGGGCCTGAGGAACCTCATCACTGATTATAGAAGGGATGGGAGTGGGCTTCTGCTCAGGGGAAGTAGGAGCTCTTGGTTCCACTTCCTCTTATATGGGTAAGTGTACGGGGGCCTGCTCAATCTAAGACTAAGCAGGGGTTCGTTTGTATTTTCTCTAGTATGTAATTGTTAATTGTGGTTGTGTGGGTGTTGAAGATGAAGAAGGTGTGGGTTCAACGTTAGCTTGTGTTGCCAATTTGTCACCTTAAGCAGGGAGTTCTGACATTTTTAGGACAAGGGCTGTTTCTACCCTGGAAAAACCAACAATGGTTTTCCTCATTATTTTGAAGATGCCAGGCTTTATCTATCCCAAATTAAGAACATTACATATTACCCTCAACTGTGAGCCCAGTTCACAGTTAAGAATATGCTAGACATATCTAGGGAACATGTAATATTCTAAGTTATCTAAGTTAGCAAGTAAATTTGTATATACAAACTGTGAATACTTGAACTTGATCCTCTGGACTATTCCATGGACTATATAGGATAGGTGTTCTAGAACTTGGTCCCAACCTCCATGTTTGTTTGATAATTAATGGATTACAACATGGAGGAACTATTTCCATTGAAAAGTGTCCTTACCCTTTTTAAAGGTTCTCATATAGTAATCGCCTTCATAGCCCATCGGTCAAATGCACTGACTGCTTCTTAAGAGAAGGACAGATCACCTTCTTTATCATCAAGCCTCAGATGTTGACTGATGGTGGCTGGGGTGATGAACATCATCTTCCCCTGCACTGACGGACATAGTGCCTTCTCACCATCCAAGATGACCTCTTGGTAGGTCCTCTAGAACTCCAGTAGTTCATCTTCATAAAGAGGGGGATCTATGGTGAGATTGGTGAGGTAGGATGACCCGAAAAGATAGTTGCAAATCACAGAGAAACCAAGGTCTTTCTCAGATGACAACAGAGCAACCAAATTGTGTTGCTATGTAGATGCACGCCAAAAGGTGGCTGGTTTTGGGGTTAAGGGTTGGCCATTTCTGAAGCTTTTTGCAAGAGATCTTACAAACAATAGGGGTTTATGGGTGATTTAGGGCTAGAAGATTGCAAATGAAGAGGAAGATGAGAGAGTGAGACCCGTTAGAAAAGGTATTAGTATGCTTGGATTTGAGACAAAGTTAATGCAAAAGATAAACTTTGAAATCCGGATATCAATCTCACCTCTGAGAAAGTTCCCACAAAGGTAGTTATCTTAGAAGTTGAAAATCTTCCAAAGGTAATTTGTTTTTGAAAGTTTTGAGAAAAGTTCCGAATCCAATTTGACTTTGGAAGATATTCCTTAGTTTGAGAAGAATTCTTCTGAAGAAAACGTACTTAGAGTAATTCTGCTTCCTGAGATACATATTGGGTTTTGATATTCACCAAGTGTCAAACCTTGAGCTAATTCTTCACTCTCCTGAAATAGTGGACAGTACATAAGGGTATGTTCAGGTATGACATGAGGTGTTTGTGAAAAACGTATGTAGTCAAGATGGAATTTGTTCCTCTTATTCGTTGAGAGTTAGATGTCTAAGGCCTGATAAGTTAAATCAACAAGGAATGATCATTCTGTGTCCTTGGATTTAACATGACATCTG
>BJCO01000462.1:0-19539 GCA_018326465.1 Flaveria floridana | reverse complement strand
TTGAAATGCTGGAAATGGAGCTGATCATGCATTGTTTAAGGGCTGATTAGGGCCCTTAAACCCATCAACACATAGCCCATTAAGGTTAATTTGGTCTACAACCCACTACTTTACCTTTCTTTCTTAAATTAACCCTTAAAAGCCCATTATTATTAAATGGCTTGTTTCGGGAAATTTTGGGGCGTTACATAAATTGACTATTTAAGCATATTAATGAGATTCATTTAATACTTTTCAAATTTGAGTGAAACTATAGTGCGACGAGTGCTTTTCATACTGATCTTCATCTGTCATCAAATCATCACAAACCTACTAGTCAATTGTTCATCCAACTCCATTACATCTCTATTTTGATCCTTAGCCAACGTAGTATCAAAAAAGGTGATTATCAATGGATTCGTAAACCTTGAATACCAAACAAGTGATGAACATAGAACCCAAGGTCAAGAAAGATTCATAAAATTAACCATGAACAAAGCATTTCAATGCCATTTTGGAGTTTAAGGAAATAGAAGTTAATGAAAATAACAAAGAACGATCAAGTTTCAAACCTTAGTTTCATCGCATACTGATAATGTCAAGTCAAATCCTATGTTTCAGTGTTAAAAGATGCTTAAAATAACAAATTTATTTAAAAATAAACATAAAACACAACATAAATGGTTATTCATCACAAAATCAAGATAGGTCAAATTCCTATAGAACAGTAACCATTGAACTCTTATTTTGACCTGAAAAAGTCAAACTGAGAAATGTCAAACTTGATTTTAGTTGTGTAATTTGATAATTGTTAGTAAATTATTAACACATATGGGTGTATTGCAGAGTCTATGGCAAATCTAACGTGGAGCAAGCTCCATAATGTTAGTGGATATCTTGATCTTCATGTGCTAGATGCAAAAGGCTTAAGAGACATGATCAGATTCATCTCAATAATATGAATAGCACATGCCATCACATTTAGACCCATTATTTATAAGAACTTCATTAGATCTTTCTGGAGAACAGCTGAAGTGATTGAAGTAGATGGTGTGAGGACCATATCAGGAAGGATGATTGATGATCACACACTTGCCATCTCTGAACAAACTCTAAGATAGTGTCTATAATTTGGAGATGATGCCAACACTCCAAAAGAACTTGAAAAAGATGATATCATGACCTTTTTTGCCAACATTTGTTATGAAGGAGGTTTTGAAGGAAAACAGATAGTGAAAGGATTAGTTGACCTGCAGTGGAGAATCCAGCTTCATTTATTCCAACACTGCCTGTCAAAAAGGAAGACTGGTTAGAATGATATTCCTATCACTATATCATCAGCTATCTGTGCCTTATGTACTAACAGACAATTCAACATGTCTGCTTATGTATTCAATGGCATGGTCTCCAATATTCAAGAAGGAATAAGGCATATGTTTCTGATGTATCCAAGGTTCATCCAGTGCTTCATCAATGAAGCTTTTCCTGATATTGTAGGAGAAGGCCTTGTAATGGACATCTCTCACTATAATGCCAAATCCTACAAGTACATCAAGAAGAGAGATCCAAGGAACTTCTACAGTGGAACTTTCTTTCCTTTACTTCCTTGGATGTTACAACAGATAAATCAAGAAGAATTTCCTGAAGAACAAGCTGAGGAAGCTACACCTACTGATGTGCATGAGATTATTAAGGCGCATCTAGCTGCTCATGATCAACAACCTATTGAAGAGCATGCTGAAGCAGCTGAAGAAGGACTAAGGCCAATCTCACCATAGGTTGATACAGGTGGTGATCTTCACACTGGGCCTTCAGTTTAAAAAGCTGATATTCCACGACCATTCAGAGCAACACCTGTTCATTGTCCTCCAGTGTCTCCTATTCACACTCATCGCATATCTCTTATACATTCTTCTCTAGCAGCAGCTGCTGCATCTATTCAATCTGGTGAATCTACCAGTTCATTAGATGGATCTAAATCATCTTTGGATGAGGAGGGTCATCATCCTGACTTTCAAAGGCATGAAAGACAAGTACTCTCAGAGGCTGGTGCTTCAGAGAGCTATGAAGAATATGAAGTTAACCGTTCTGATGCCAAGGATGAAATGATTCCTGAGCTATTACTGAAGATAGCCTGAATGGAGAAGCTGTTAGATATAAGATCTGGATTATAAGAGACAGACTACTTGAACTTGATGAGAAGGAGAAAGAACTTAAAGAGATGAAAGCCAAATATCTGTCTGAGAAAGAAGAAAAAGATAAAGATATTGATAGACTTAAAGCAACTCTTGATCAGGCAAAAGAAGAAATCAATGGACACTTAGATGTTGCAACCATTCAAACACTTACAATAGAAGAACAAGAGAATCTCCTTGATGTCCAAACTAATATTATTGCTGATCTACATAGACAAATAGAAGCTCTAACAAAAAGAGTTTCTGAGCTGGAGATGCTGATTAAGATCAAGGAACAATTGACTAAAAATAAAGATGAGAAAAATAATGATGATTCTGATAAAAAAAAGATGATGAGGCTGAGAAAAAAAAGGAATCAAAAGAAGATGAAAGTGCCTCTGGTGAGAGCAATGATAATGATGATGACTCTCCATCATCAAAGAAAAAGAGAATTACCAAGTCATATTAAGGAAGTTGAACATAGTGAAGTTAGGGAGGAAGAAGAAAGTATGGCTATGGTTGTCTACTCAGGTCAAACTTCTGAAGAAAGAATTGTTGAAGAAACTAAGATGAAAGAGATGATTGAAGAATTAGACATCTACTCCTCTAGAGAGTTCATTATTGATGATGACTTTTGGGATTTTGTTAGAGACCAAGAGATTCAGTTGAACCCATAGTGGTGATTCCCTCTAATCATGTGCCATTAGAAGAAGAACTGAGCTTACAGATTGTTCATGCTATCGAACTGGTTGTCGATACTGGATAAAAAACAAATAAATTATCGATCTTAGCTACCTTTATTGCGTAAGGGTAAGTAAGGTCGTCTCCTTAGGGAATATGTGGATAGTGTTTAATGATTTCAACTCGATTAACAAAAATACACGAACTTTGAATTAAAAATTGGAAATTTAGAATGCATTAATGACACACATGCATAACATAACAAACTTTGACACTAATTTAACTAAATAATAAGAACCAATCACTTTTGGGATGTCAATTCCGCAAGATCAACTATTGGTACTTTTCAATTAGGGTTTGTAAGAACATGATTTCAAGATTTCAGCTTTTGTTTAAAGTGACAACAAAGGAACAAGATGTTAAGATTTGTTCTTTCACAATGTTCCAATTTACCCATATCATCTTATCTACTTTTCTTAATGTGCTCACGATGCAAGGAAACTGAAAACTAATAATCAAACAAACAACTTTATTTACAAGTAAACCTTTTAAGTTAATTAAAACATAAAACTTAATTCAATAGTTCATTGTTCAATACAAAAACCTAATCAAAGCATACCAATTGTCTCACTTCACAAGAATTGTACTCCTAAAAGCAATCAAAGAAGAACTAGCCACTCATGGTCTTCATTGGATCTTCAATCTTGTTTTGATGATGATCAATGATGATTTGGGATGTGTTGGGAAGCTTGAAAGCAACCAAAATCACCTTGAATTTGCTAGATTGTAGTTGGAAAAAGTTGTCTTTTGACTTGGGTTTGATGTAGCTTAAATAAACTTGATGATCCATAAAATCCGAAAGTTTTTGGGGACAGGCGTATCATACACCCACCATGGGCATATCATATGCCCATATCAGCCTCCATACGCCCATCTTTCTGTTATTTTGTCCAAATACGCCAGTTTATACGCCCACCATACACCAGCGGCGTATGATACGCCCATGGTCACGTATCATACGCCGGCCCTTGTAGAATTTTGATTTTCACATGTAACTTTTCACGAGCTTTCCATTGACAGGTCGCGGGGCCCGTAACTCTTTTCCTAGCCCAAGTTATGCCTATTTTAAATTACCATGGTCTTGAACCTTTGGTTTTTACATTTCTTCATTTCTCGAGCTCTGATTTCCATCCTGCTTCTTCCATACTCTTCATGTTCCACCAAACTTAGTTCGGTTTCCTGTTTTGCATCTTTTGGTAACTGCGCATTTGGTTGTCGTGCTTTTATCCTGTGCTTATTATCCTTAAAATAAGCTTCCTTAAGCTCCAATTCCCTACACATCAAAACAAACTCAAAGTAAATTTGTTCCATAGTAATGGTGATGTAAAATCACATAATTACATCAATTAAACCTTGAATTATTATCACTTGGTTACATCCCCACACTTAACCTTTTGTTTGTCCTTAAACAAACTTGCTTGCATAATTCACCTTAATTATTCAAAGATGACTTATCATAATTTTGGATAAGTTAAGGTCCCAAAGCATACTTAGTTTTAAACTTTTATCATGTAAGATCACAACCCAACATTCAATATCAAATATGTTTTAAGCTTAGAATCTTTAGTTGGCATAACTTCACCTTCAGCTTCAAACATTCATGTATTCATATTCCTCACACTGAACACTCGTCTCAATTTATTTTGTGGACTAGTGATTATATACTAGTATTTCTGGAACTCTCAAACCAAGAATGTACATTTACATCATAAGCTCGTATACTAATCATATCGCCATCAATTAACACAATATAATACATAAATCAAGAGGTCTTTCATGGGTTGTAATATCAAGCTAAGTTTTAAGGTGGGATAGAATAGGGATTTAGAGTGGCTAACAGCGAATAAAATCCGATTCAAACACACTAAATGTCTTATTTATCAATCTCACTCTTCTACTTACACTATTGACACTGAATTTTCACACTATTTTTGTTGCTTCATATTTTGGTCATTTTGACCTCATATTTGGTTTTTCCTCTTTTTTTTATAACAAATTGCTCCTAAAACTATTGAACTTCTACTGAATGACACTTCTAAATATGTTATGGAATGGACTTCATCCCTCGGGGTTATATCAAACGACTAAGGTTTCATAGGCTTATTGTTTTGGCTTTCAAACGACAAGTTGGGGCTCAACATGGTGTCTAAAGGAAAACTATCAAGGTATGAAATTCAAAGGAAAAGGTTCAAACAAATGGTTCATTCCTAATGCCTCTATCACATTTATGCACATATTGGTTCATGATCTTGACACGCATCAATTACATGAAACTAACTTAAATGTACATTATCGTTTCCCTCATTACGCAAAAAAAATATAAAGCAAATCAACATATGCTATGAATTGCTTAATTAGGCTCAAATTCTCACGAAAATGGTGGAAAAAGTTTAAAAATGTGAAGCACATATGCCATCTACCATCCGGTTTGTTATGCCTCCTAAGAAATCTACCTACTTTTATAAAAACTCATGATGGCAATGCTTTTCTAAAATTCAAAACAAGCATGCCAAGAGATCTATACATGCACAAACAAGTGATAATTAGCCATGTATGAAAAAACATTTAGGTCTCATGCACAATTAAGCTTATTTGAAGATTTATTTTTTTAAAAAGGTTTAATTTTTCCAAGTCTTCCCTTATCCCCACACTTGCGATACATTGTCTTCAATGTATGGTGGTCACTATTGGTATTTTACTAACAGAGGGAAGTATATTTTTAATTTCACTCCTATTAATTCTAAACAAGACAATTCATTACGAAGGAAGACTAGTTGCTATATCCTAACATATTATCAATCAATTTCAATGAAAGCATGAAAGAAATATTGTTCAACACCAAAGTAGTGGAAAGAGCACATGGACCTAATCACAATCATTATTGGAAACCTTTATCACCCGCTTGTGCCTCCCCACACTTGAATTCTTGTGTCTTGTGAGTGACTATCAAAACAAAACAAAAACACACAACTAATACAAGAATTAAAACTCACTTTCGTAGGAATCACGATTGCATTTAGTGTATGCAACAAGCCTTTAAACCCTCGGTAGACCCGAGTGGACAAGTTGTAGTCTCGTGAGAGTTTCTAGTGAACATACCCACAAAGTTCTCGTGTTGCCTCCCGCAAGCGCTAAGTTTTAGGTATTCAGTCGGACCTTACCTGAGACCAGTTATGGTAGTAGTATTGAATGCTTTTCTCCAAATTTCTTTTCTTATAAATGCTTTTCTTGGCTTGATAGCTTCTCTTGATCACTCAAACTTTGGCCAAACATTTCTTCTTTAATCCTTGAATTCTTATGATCCGGTGGTTTACCCATCTTAACCTTTCATCTCAAATTTTCATTTCTTGGTGGCTCCACCTTCACATTTTTCTCCTTTTCCATATTATCAAGCTCAAACCTGTAAGGATCAAAACCATTCTTTTTGGTGATATCCTCACTTACATGTGAAATGTAAGGAAGGGCACACTTATTAGTAGCATTTGATATAGTACAAACATTGTTAACTACATATGTAATTGATTTTATAAACACATTAAAGAACAACTTACGGTTTTTGAATGTCATGTTGATAATTCCATCTCGACAACTGATTTGAGTTTTTGCTGTTGCCATGAATGGTTGACCTAAAACTAACTTTGTCTACTTATTTGTCCTTACCGGTGCATAGTCAATCACTATAAAGTCTATCGAGTAGTATTAATCTCCTAGCTTGATGATCATATCCTTAACCATCCCCCGGGGTTTTTTTCCATGTCGAATAAGCAAGCACCACTGTTTTTTCTCACTTGATAAGAATTGTACTTCCGAAAGAAATCAAAGAAGAACTAGCCACTTATGGTCTTTATTGAGTCTTCAATCTTGTTTTGATGATGATCAATGATAATTTAGGATGTGTTGAGAAGCTTGAAAGCACCCAAAATCACTTGAATTTGCTAGATTTCGGCTGGAAAAGGTTGTGTTTCGACTTGGGTTTGATGTAGCTTAAATAAACTTGAAGATCCATAAAATCCAGAAGTTTGTTAGGGATTGGCATATCATACGCCCACCATGGCGTATCATACGCCCATATCAGTCTTCATACGCCCATCTTTCTGTTATTTTGTCCAAATACGCCAGTTTATACGCCCATCATACGCCAGCGTATGATACTCCCATGGTCGGTGTATCATACGCCGGACCCCCATAAAATTTTTATTTTCACATGCAACTTTTCACTAGCTTTCCGCTGACAGGTCGTCGGGCCCGTAACTCTTTTCCTAGCCCAAGTTATGCCCATTTTAAGTTACTATGGTCTTGACCCTTCGGTTTTTACATTTCTTCACTTCTCGGGCTTCGATTTCCATCCTGCTTTTTCCATACTCTTCATGTTTCACCAAACTTTGTTCCGGTTTTCCTTTTTGCATCTTTTAGTAATTGTGCATTTGGTCCTTGTGGTTTTATCCTGTGCTTATTCACCTTAAAATAAGCTTGCTTAAGCTCCAATTCCCTACACGTCAAAACAAAATCGAAGTAACTTTGTTCATACTAACGATGATGTAAAATCACATAATTAGATCAATTAAACCTTGATTATTAACACTCGATCAGCTATCTCATTAACTGATGAGCAAAAGGAACTTATAAGAAGATTGCATGAAAGGATCAAAGAAAAGAAGAAGCTGAAAAACTGGAAAAAGAAAAGAAGCATCAAGAAGCTGAAGCCTCTGTACCCTCTTCATTTGGACCATGTATGTATACATACTCAAGGAAGAGGAAGTACTTATCAGAAAAGGACAATGGCAAAAGGCCTATGGTAGAAGAGGAACCAGCCCAAAAGAAGCAAAAAGATGATCCAAGAAGCCTTGATGCTATTACTCAGTTTCTAGATGAACATGAGAAGGCTGAGGAACAGTTAAAAAAGAACATTGAGGTAATAGTCCTTGAAGAAGGAGAAATATAAGGAGGATACCAAGAGAGCTTGATTGATGATCCTTTAGTCAGGGAAAGTCCTGCAAAGGCTGAGTCATTTGTTGAAGAAATGGTTGAGAAAGCTCAAACCGACGATCTTATGGTGAAAGCTATGTTTTTTATTAATCATGGTTATGATGCTGATGAGGTGTTTGGTATGACTTATGAAGGAATGGTAGAAGAAGTGAAAAATATGCACAAACTTCTTGACCCTACTCATGTGACTGATTATGAAAAAAAGAAAGTCAAGTCACCAATCTCATTCTCTCTAACACAAACTCAATAGACTCAAGTGCCTTTATCGCGCTATCCAGATCCCTACAGCATGACAGACAGCGAAATGAAGGATTATCATTCTGATCAAGGATTTACATGAAGAAAACTAGGTAATATGATGAAAAAATTTCCTTAGAGCTGCAATCCTCAAGATAGTCAAAGAAAAGATAGAAGATTGAAGACTATTGAAGAAGAGGTTGTAGGGAGGAACCCCAGAACAAGAGTTTCAGCTCAAGATGTCCAACTCACTACTAAAGACCATGATGTCTTGGCACCCATGCGGCATAAGAATCCTGAATGGTTTATCGAGCCTTCTCAATTAAAGCTTCATGACGGTTAACCCCTTCAGAGATGATCAAGGGTGTGTCGGCTCAAGAAGGCAAAGTAGATGTGAAGATCATTTCCTGGAAGTATGACTATGATTGGAATATGTTTATGGTCAAAAGAATCTCAGGGCTAGTTTAGTTCTTCACAGAGTACACTGCTTTGGTGAACTCCCTACAGATACATGATCTAAAAGAATTGGCTGAGCTGGAATTGATTAATCATAATGCCATGTACAGAGGATATGAGTTTGAAGATATTTTGAAGATGTTCAAGAAAACAAATAACTTCAAGTCTCTAAAAGCTATCTGCATTAAGAAAGAAAAATCTTTCCAAAATCCTCTTATGAAGAAGAAGAAAACAAAAGATACAGAAGAGTTGGTATTTCTAGAGCTAAATGTAAAACAAACTGAATCATTGAAAAGAAAGATGGTTACTAGAACCCACAAGTCAAAACCAATCTCAAATGTTTTCTATAACGAGAAGACTTATGAGTTGTTGATTGAAAGGAAATGGGGAGGAAAGGAAGGATCCGAGATAAGGCGATTTAGTGGATATGTTGTTAGACTATTAGATGAATCCTATATCCACTACATATTTACAAGGCACTTGAGAGAAATAGATAACAAGCTTCGAGAGGCTGATATGTATTTCTTTTTTAAATGCATCAAGATTCTAAAGATACCCTATGAGATAATAAATAGAAATAAAGAACAAAGAAAAAAGAAGAAAGTCCCTCTCCAACTCGGGAACATAGTGAAGCTTGGGGTGGATGCTGATGGATCTTTACTGATCTATAGAGATGGGCTTTCCACTGTATCAGTATGGTAACCTATATCTCTGAGGCAGATGCCTATTGAAGTTGTTCACACTATGAGCTAAATGAAGATCCATATGCTTAGCAGAGACAAAATGAATGAATCCAGAGACTTCTCTAACATGATCAAGTCTATACTGGATCCTTCACTTGCAGACCCAGCACTAGCTCTATAAACATTAGTCCAAGCACCAGTAGAAGAACCAATAGAATCTTCATAACCTCCACCACCATCAAACCCTTGAAGTACATAAGCTGTATAATCCTTAGAGGGAGTATTATTGGGCCCTGAAAGGATCATACATGCCAATTCAAAAGGTGGTTAAAGGTTGTTCTGTTGGAAACTCCCACAAGTCCAAGAAGATATGCGGGTGAAGAAACAGAAGAATAAAGTCAAGTATCGGCTATCTGTATTAGTATATGCAGATGACCAAAGAAAAAATATTGATAAGTATTTGTTCATCCGCATTCACTAATGTGGATAGTCAGAACAAATACAGCTAAGAATTTGTTCATCCGTATTTACTAATGCGGATGTATAGAAACAAATGTGCTTAAGTATTTGTTCATCCGCATTAGTCAATGCTGATGAACATACTTAATAAGGAAGATCAAGAGAAGAAATGCTGATGAAGATCAAGACATCTGCATTAGTTAATGCGGATGAACATTCATAAATGTTGATTACCTTTTGTACTTAGACTAGTATTCTGATGTATAGTTGTCAGGGTAGTTTAGTCATTTTGTACAGGCATTATGTCAGCCTATAAATTAAATAAAGTACCCTACTTTTGAAAAGTTTCTCACAAGTTTTGATTGTCATATGTTTTAGAGGTGTCAAGTTACTATATTGTGCTGAAAACCCTAGCACCCACTGTAACTTGTTTACCAACATCAATATACAAAGCATTTATGAGAATTTTAAGCATTTAATGTTCTTTGATTCTGTATTTTTAATACTTAATCATTAACTCAATCATCATATTCAATCCTATTTTAAGTCACATCAACTGAGATTCTTAATCTCGGACCCAGTCAATTTTAAACTTGCATTTGTTTGTCCAGCACTTGTGAAATTCAAAAACATTGAAAGTCCCCCTATTTAAACTCAAAAGTAGACCACATTTAATACTTTTCATAATCTGAGACACTAAATAGTGTGATAAGAGTTCTTTGTTTTAGACATTCAAAATCATCCACACCTTTTCATCTACATACATCAATCATCTACTATAGTAGTATCGATTGAAAGGTGATTACACACTCATGTTCAATCGAAGGACCTAAATTTCAAACCGATGATGAACCCTAGGAATAGAATCGAAAAAATATGAATATTAATCACATAATATCATTGATTCGGACAACAACAAACATCTTTAAATGATTATGAACTTGACATATTCTAAGATTGTAATCGTTGAAATCCTGATGAATAGGGTTTCTCATTCATTCAAGCCAAACATGAAATCAAGCATAATAATAGCTAAAGATAGTTGTTATGAACTTAATGTGATAAAATAACATGATTAAGACACAAAAGAATGATTTAAATTAGTTTGATTTAAATGCATGTAATGGAACTGTGAGTTTTTTACTTTTGAAAAGTCAAACTTTAACTCATATGTTCTAAGTCAAACAGATAAAACACAAGTTATCATCATTATATCAGCTTACACATATGTCTCTTGTGCAGATAATGGCTAATCTTACATGGAGCAAAATTTGCAATATCAGTGGTGTTTTGACCCTGATGTGCCTGAAGTTGAGGACATTAGAGAAATGGTCAGATTCATACTCACCACAAGAATAGCACATGCCATTAAAGCAAAGCTTGTGATCTACAAAAACTTCATAAGATCATTTTGGAGAACTGTTGAGGCGAACATGGTGGATGATGTACCAACCATCATAGGAAGGATTGATGATCAACATGTTCTTACCATCTCTAAACAGACTGTGAGACAGTGTCTATAGTTTGGTGATGATGCATGCCAACCTCATGAGATCAATGAAGATGAGCTGTTTATATTCTTTGCAAACATAGGATATGAAGGGAAACAGATAATGAAAGGTCACTATTTTTTGTAACATTGCTTGTCCAAGAGTAAGACTGGTTAGAATGACATTCCCCTCACCATATCATGTGCTATATGTGCCTTATATACTAATAGACCATTCAATATGTTTGCTTATATGTTTAATGGCGTGTTGTTAAAGATTAGAGAAGGAATAAGAACTATGTTCCTTATGTATCTAAGATTCTTACAGTGCCTGATCAACCAAGCCTTTTGATCTATGATGAATCTAGCCAATCATACTGCCAAATCATACAGATACATTAAGAAGAAAGACCCAAGGACTTACTACAGTGGCTATTCTATCCTCTATTTCCTTGGATGCTTGAACAATTGGTCAAGGAAATGTTAAAGGAGGAGAGGAACAACAAGAATAATAAGAACAAAAACAAAAGGCACAACAAGAAGAACAATAGGCTGAAGAATAGGTTGAAGAAGCAATTTTAGCTCAAGAAGCTTTACCTGACTTGCGTGAAGAACAAGAAGTTATTACTGAAGGTCAGAATGCAATGTCACCGTATGTAGATGAAGGTGGTGATATTCACATTGTGTCTCCTGATCAAGCACCATCTCCCATTCCATCTCCCATTACATCACCCACTCCATCTCCGTTTTATATGTTTCCTATTGTTACTGTTGAATTAGTTGGTGTTAGTGAATCTACTAGTACCACTAAGAGTTCTAAATCATCTTCAGATGAGGAGGAACAACCTGTCATCCACGAGCAAGCCAGAAGACAACAAACTTTTAAATACTTACCTTTTGAAGCCACTCAGGAATCAGTAGGCCAAGTAAACACTCAACAGTCCAGTGAGTCTAATAAAGATGAAGTTATTTCTATGCTCTAGCTCAAAATAAACAGACTAGAGAAGATTATGAGAAGAAAGATCAAGTTATTACTGATAGGACTGATGAATTAATCTTGAAATACAAGAAGATCATGGAGTTAGAGTCTACCTTTGAGAAGATGAGAAATGAAATTGATTAGCATGTTGAGAATGAAAACATCCAAACCATTGTTAGGGATGACCAAGATGGACTAATAAATGCCTAATCTGAGAAGATAGTTCAATTGGAGAAAAAGGTTGATAATCTCACTCAAAGGCTAAATCTGCCTGAGGATATGCTTATCAAGAAAGAAAATGATGAGGAGAGAAATAATAAATACACTAATAAAGATGAGTTTGATGGCTTTTTTGATTCAGATGATTATGATGGTGATGAAGGAGGTGATAAAAGATCTCCTAAGAGGAATAAAACAAAATAGCAAACAAATATGCCTACTAAACAAGCAATACATCCATGAAGCCTGTACAAGAAGAATCACTTTATATGGTTCCTTACACAGCTTGTACCTCAAGTCAAACTAAAGAGGAGACTGCCATGAGCACTTTAATTGAAGAGCTTGATGCTTATTCTTCTCATGATTTCTTCATTGATGAAGGTATTTTGGAGATGATCAGAGAAGCCCGTATCCCTACAGAACCGCTTGTATTTATTCCTCAACAGCCTATTATCTTTGAGAGAGAGCTGGAAACGCAAATGATTCCTATTGTAAATCCAACTGAGGATTAAAAGGAAGTCATTAGGAGGCTGTCTGAGGAATTCATAATACAAGAAGAAGAAAGAGTAATGTTTGAGACTACTAAGTTAGTTAAAGTGATTGAGTTTGGTTTGTCTGAGCTATAGACATACTCAAGAAAGAAAAAGTATCTGGTTGAGAAGGCAAAAGGAAAGAAGCCTATTGTTGAAGAGGAAGCTCCTGAGCCTAAAAGGGTGAAAAGAAAAGACAAACTGAGCATGGATGCTGTTGCACAGTTTATGGAAGAACATATTCAGGCAACCAAACAACTAGCCATAGAACAATAAATCATTAATCTACAAGTAAGAGAGATTGAGGGAGGGTATGCTCTTAAGGAAGGCATGTATGCTAAGATTAAATTCCAAAAGAGCTCTCCTAGACAAGAATCAATATTTAAAGAGATGGTGGGAAATGCCTAGACTAATGACTTGATGGTCAAAGCCATGTTCCTCATTCAGTAGGGATATGATGCCGATCAGGTGTTCAACATAACTTTTAAGTCCATGTCCGAAGAAATTAAGAAGGTAGAGAGATTACTTGATTTAACTGTAGAAATAGAATATGAGTTGAGAAAACTTAAGGACTCCAGAAGGGCAAAGTCCTCTACTGCTGCACCACCTTCTTCAAGACAACCACTAGTCCGTTATCTATTTCCTGATCCCTATAAGATGATAGATAGGGAAGTGGACTTTCTTGCAAGAAATTGTCTTAGTAGAGGGAGTTGGGTCCAATAAAGACTAACTCTCTTAGAGCCTCTATGCTAAGAATCATTAATGACTTAAAAAATGATGAGAGCTGTTTAAGAAAAGGTTGTCCAACATCAACCCAGTCAAAGAAGATCCGCTCAGCACGTACAAGTTACTTGAGCTGATCACGATTCTCTTGCACCTTTGTTGAGCAAGAAATCTGACTGGTTCAAGCAGCCATCACATCCACAATTACAAGAAGTACTTACCACTTCTGAGATGCTCCAAGGTATGTCTGCTCCCAAAGGCAAAGTGGATGTATAGATAATTTTCTAGAAGTATGATTCTGACTAGAACATGTTCATGGTTAAGAGGATGTCAGGGTTAGATTAATTACTCGTAGAATATACTGATCTAGTAAACTCCCTAAAGAACTCTAACTTGAACGAACTTGCTGATTTAGAATTGATCAACCATGCTGCTATGTCAAAGGGATATCAATTTAAGGACATTCTAAAGATGTATAAAAGAGCTAACAACTTCAATGCCCTTAAGGAGGTATGCACAAGAAAAGATAGATTTTTCAGAAACCCCTTTGAGCAGCAAAACAAGAAGAAGGTAGTAGAAGAGTTAGTAGTCCCAAAGGGGAGCATAAAGCCAACTGAGGAGCTAAAGAGAAAGAAAGTAGTTGATACTTATTAGTCCATGCCAATCTCAAATGTCAAGTATGATGAAGAGACATATGAGTGGGTTATTAAGATAGGATGGGAAGGAAAAGTTGGCTCTGAAATTAGATTGTTTAGTGCTTATGAAGTGTGGCTGCTAGATAAATCATATATTCACTATATGTTCACTAGGCACTTTGAGAGCCCCACCAACAAGCTAGGAAAGGATGATCTACTGTTCTTCCTGAAGTGCATAAGGATCTTAAAGATTGCCTATGATGGGATTAACAGGTAGAGAGGCAAAGAAGAGAAAGAGAATGCCTTTGAATTTTGCTAACATTGTAAGGTTAAAGAGAATGCCTTTGAATTTTGCTAAAATTGTAAAGTTAGAGATAAGTTCTGATGGTGAACTGATAATCTATAGAGATGGACTATTTACCATAGCTATGTTTAAACCTTACTCTCTCAAGCAAATTCCCATTAAAGCTATTGAAAGGATGAAGCACTTAACCATACATGTGCTTGATAAGAACATTATGAAAGAGGCAAGGGAGTTTGCAACCATGTAACACCCGAAAATTTTTTTCAATTAAAAGAAAAGAAAAGAAATGAGAAAAAAAACAAAAGTATTTAGGGAGAAAAGAAAAAGGAATTAAGTGGAAGGGGGCAAAATATAAAAGATACAAAAGTCAAATATTATAATAATATTTAAAGTATGGCTGCCCATATATACCATCCCATCTGCTTTTGTCGACTGAAAAAGGAGAAGAAGAAGGAAGCAGAGATCTCTCTCATTTCAAGAAGAATGAGAGCTTGCTTTTGGTCTAGGTAAGTGTTTTATGCATAATTGGCTCGGTTTTGTTGTGGTTTTGTTGTGTTTTTGACTATGAAACCGAGAGTGCATGTTCTTATATGTTATGTGTGTTTGGGTTTGTGTGTCCTTGGTGTTTAGGTGTTAGAAACATCAAGTTTTCTCTACTTTGAGAGGGTTGTGCTTGCAAGCTGCAAAAGGTGAGTTTCTAGACCCTGATTTTTACTTGTTTTAAACTTCTTTAGGGATGAAAATGCATGTAAAACGTTTTTAAAATGTTTATGTATGTTACCCATATGTATAAGTGTATGTATGTTAGTGCTTCATGGTTGTTTATGTGATATTGATGCTTAGAAGGGTGTATATAAGTTAAGAACATAGTAGAATTAAGTTTGGGACTGAAAATGACTTAATAACATGCTAGATAGGTGGTCATGCGCCCAAATAGAGCTCATGCGCCTGAATAATAGACTTAGAAAGTCTAAGTAAGGTGATGCGCCCAAACAGTACCCTCATACGCCCAAACAGTACCCTCGTATGCCCAAACAGTACCCTCATACATCCAAACAGTAGCTCATGCGCCTAAATAATGCCTTAGAAATAAGTGCATGTTCATGCGCCTGAACAGTGGTTATTGCGTCTAAGTATTTGCCAAGACACCTAAGTGTTGGGGTTATGCGGCTCAATGGTGCGCATGCGCCCAACTTGTTGCTCAGCGCTAAGTGTAGGCCCATGCGCTTGAAAAGTAAATGCGCCTAAAGTGAGGCTGAAAATACCTAAGTACAAAGTCAATGCGCCCAAATAGTGAAGATGCGCCTAAGCAGGGCTGATGCGCCTGCATAGTTCTCATGTGCCCAGAACACTTAGATTATTTTCTGAAATTTTAGAAAAATTATATTTTTAGGGTTTTGACCCTAGTTTGACTTAAGGCTTATATGTGCCAATTTTATGCATGGTTATGCTCTGTTCTTATATTCCTTATATATTGATGTGTGACTTTACGTGGTGTGTTTATGATTATAAACGTAAAGTATTATCATTAAAGAAAGAAATAAGATTAATGATAATGAAAGTGGAACATAAAGAACGAACGAAAGAAAAGGTTTGCAAGCAGAATGAAAGGAGGATCACAACTCATTGAGAGTTGTTAGCTCAACTGTGTGTATTATAGCATGCGATTTTGGCTAACCCATGAGGGTTCATACACAGGGGGGTCAGTCTTGGTGACTAATCCATACTACGAAACACGAGCCTTGTTACTTTACCCCGGAAATGATATGGCTTTATGCCAGGATATGATGTGGCTTTGTGCCAGGAAATGAAGTTGCTTTATGCCCGGAATGGTGGCTGCAGGCCACGATGGGGGTAAAGTTTTGACAGGATCTAGAAACGGTGAAAGATAATGACAAAATACGAAACAAACGAATACATACGATAATGAATGATGAATAAGGTTATACCTTGTTGTACGTACGATGAATGCTCACCTACGATAGTAAAGAAAGTATTTTATCGAAAAGAGTAGTTTTTATATGAACTGTATAAAGTATTTTAACACTTTAAAACCAGAACTCACTCAGCAACGCTGACTTTTATGTATTTTTAGTTGGCAGGTAATTTTTGTTGAGGATGGCACGAGGATGAAGTTACTCGGCAGGGCAAGACTGGCATCCATTCACACATATTATTATTGTTGTTTTGTAATGCAATTAAATGATGCTTTTGTAACTTAACAATGTTATATCGCATAAAAACAGTAATTATTAATAAAATGAATCGCTTTTCTTAATGAAATTCCGTTGCAATGTTTTATGAAATGTATGCTAGTATGTATGTTTAGTGCTATGATTGACCAACTGTGAGGTCTTCGGGGACGGGGCCTTACAAACCATGATTAACTTCATCTTGGATCCTACCAACCCCATTTATCATTATTATCCTTCAAAGGAAGAACCTCCGGTAGCTACAACATCAACACTAGTAATTACAAAAACATCAACAACAGCTCTAACAACAACATCAACAACAGCTCCATCAAGAATAAATTGCAATAACAACAACAACTACATCAACTTCAACTTCCACTACAGTCCAACTACCCACATCATAAAACAAAACATAACTGCTGAAGATTCACGAGAATCTTCACATCTTCCATCACCCAAACATACTTAAAATTCTTAGGCTGCATAATCTTTAGGGTTAGTATTGTCAGACGCTAAAAAGATCATACATGTCAATTCAAGTAGTGATGGAATTTATTCTGGTTGGAAATTATACCAGTCTAGTTTTTACAAATAAAGTATGAAGATATGCGGATAAGAAGAAAAGGCTAAGCATTGTTCAGCTATATTAGTCTTTGCGGGTGAAAAAAGATAAATATGGATGAGCATTTGTCTAATCACAAAAATTAATACAGGTGAACTCAAACAAATACTCATGTCTTTATACAACAAATGCGAACAACACTTGTACACGTGCAGAAACAAATGTGGATGTACAGAATGACAAACGTGGGTGAAGAACTAATTTTTGCGTATACTATTATCATGTACTTTGTACTTAGAATTACAAGATTGTATGTTAGGGTAGTTAAGTCATTATACAGGTCAATTATCATGTACTTTGTACTTAGAATTACAAGATTGTATGTTAGGGTAGTTAAGTCATTATACAGGTCATACTCTCTGACCTATAAATAGGTAAAGTGTTTACTATTTTTGTAACTTCAGCCACTCTGAGAAAACTTTTGTAACTCACACAAAACCCTACATAGAAACCTATATTGTATTATTGAATTCTAATTGTTAATATAAAATGAACATTTGAGTACTTTTGATTATTTTGATCATTAATCTTTGTATCTCTGCTAAAACTATCATTAAAATCAATTGATATATTCGATCCTTATTGATTGTTACCCGGTCAAAGTTTAATATTGCGTTATTAGTTAAACCCTTAAAGATGTAATTTTTGTGCAATAACAAACATACATAAATAGGTATAATATGGATACGAGAAATGACACAATTAGTAATGAAGTCTTTGCATATGATGTGGAAATTGAATTGCTAAATGAAAAAGTTATATGGCGGATTGTAATTGATTGAAGTAATAAAATTGAGAAATACATTAAGTTAAGTCGAATGTGATATAATCGACTGACTAATGCAACCAGTTCATGTGGCTTTATTAATATACCAATATCATGATTACAAATGATATAATATATGTTATTGCATTTTATCTCATCAAGAGTTGAACCTTACATTATTAAAGAACAAATTTGAAATTAAAAAGATATTACAAGTATGTCTCAATCCACATATGGAGTATTTGTCCATCAATCAGTTTATATCCAAATGATGTTAAAACATTTAATACAATCCGATTATCATCTATGTACGGTAAATACTACACAATTATCTCTAACAATCTCTTACAAAATGTATGAGATTATATTTTTTGTTAGCAATTAATACATTACGTTAAATGTTAGCTCATGTCTAGCAAGTAGATATTAAAATTATCATTTTTTTTATCTTTTTTAGACTAGAACTATTGGGTTTAGAAAAGACACTATAAGAGTTTGCTACGGGCATACTAGTTATAGAGATTTTAAAATCATCAAACAATCATGATATCTCATACAGCTAATCAATCCTAGACGAGGAAGACCTTCTAAGAACTAGACATAGAACTAGAATGGGACAAACCTGTATCTTGGTTCATAACTGGGTTTAAAATTTTACAACAATTACCGAGTTTTCCTAGCCCGTACCAAAAAGTGACTTCACCGCAACCTCTTATCGACTTACCACTCACCCAACAAACTATCTATGACTCGATAAGAATCTAGTGTGTCAGACCAGTAAGTTCGTCAAGAACTTGTAAGGTTGGTTTTCTGATGTGAGAGATCCGCGCTAAGTCGGCAGTCATAAAGCCTACCAATCATCAACCTTACAAAGGGAGAACATGAGCTATATAAGGGGGTGTACGGCTGATCTATACAAGATTAGTAGGGGTGCATGGCTGCTCTGTAAAACACCAGATATGGGGGCATATGGTTGATCTATAGAAGACTAATACATGGATATATGGTTGCTCTACATAAGACAAGTAAGACTCATGGAAGACTCAAGGTTATGAAGAGAAGGACTTAAAACTAGAAATGGCTAAAAGACTCAACGGTTTAAAGAGGGAACCTAGAAAGAAGTATATGAAAAAGGTTTTGGGATTACAAATAAGAGGGATGCCTTTCTTATATAGGCAAGGAAGATCCATCCTTTCAAAACCATGACATAAGCATGACCGAAGAACTTAATAATGTAACACCCCGAAAAGTCAAAACGAGTCATTAAGGATAGGTGGGCTTAACTAATGGGTATTTAATAGAAAAAGAAAGGATTATGGGCTAATTTGGGTTTATGGACAAGAACTTGAGTAATTGAGGCCC
>BJCO01000461.1:0-10048 GCA_018326465.1 Flaveria floridana | reverse complement strand
TATATATATATATATATAAAATATCAACTACAACAGTCTCAAAAGAACATAAAATGACATGTTTTTATAATATAAATAATAATCTTTAATTAAATCTGAAGTCAAAAAGTTTTAGTATCAAAGATTTTTGAATTTCAAATAAATAAAGGTAAACCTTTTTTAACTAAAGATAACGTAGGTAACAAAAATAATTATGAAAATCCCGTAAAGCCTTTCGCATGTGTCCTTTCCATAATTGATCTCATCCCTTTTATCCAGAATTCTTTCTACTTTTATATTTCTATTGCATGCATATATGAGTCATTATAATTGAGAGAATCACTAAAATTAATGAAAAGTATTTTGAAATAGATGAAACAATCATCCGATAATTATGGTAGAAAAGCGGATAAAAAAGAAAAGATATAGAGAATTAATTATATAGAAAAACATAATAATCAAATCACACACCCACCTCTCACTTAACCACCTCTTAATAGAGTAAAAGATAAACATTTAACTTCCTCTAAATCCTTAGGTTTAAATCGAATTTTTACTAGTTTGTTTAGAGTAAATTACTTTTTGTATTCATGACCTTTCTTAAAACTAACTAGTTGCATCTTTAAAGTTTAAAAACGTTATTATATCCTCTAACTTTTTATTTTTTCATTCATTTGAATCTTAAAAACTGACGACGTTAGTCTTGTCTGTTACCTTCCACCCACCCAATAATTCTAAAAACAACTACCCTAAACACCTATTTCATCTTCTTCTCTCTCTATCTCTCCTCTCTCACCTAATTTATCTCTCAGTCTCGCTAATATTTCTCACCTACTTCATCTTCCTCTCTCTCTCTAGATGAAAAAGAAACATGGTGTGGTGTTTATGATAGTGAGACGGTAATGATAGTCAGGGTGTGATGATGGTGTTGGGGTTGTAGTTGTGGCCCTAGAGGGTTGTGGTGGCGGTGAGGGGATGTGGTGGTGTTGATGGGGGCTGTGGTGGTGGTGATTGTCGGTTATAGTGGTAACGTTTGGGTGGTGGTGATGTCGATAGGGGCTGTGCTGGTGTCGACGGGGCTGTGCTGGTGGCGATTGTCGGTTGCGGTGGTGGCGTTGGGGCCATGATGGCGGCGACGGGAGGTTTTGGCGGTGGGTAGCGGTGGTAGTCGAGTTTAGGGGGAAGAGAGAAAAAAATTGAGTGTGAAATGATAAAAGTAAATTGTTGATAAATTAAATTGGTAAAAAGGTGGAGGTGGGTGAGTGGTGGATTTTTTTATTTTTAAGAGTGTTTTAGTCTTTTCATTAATTATTTAACAGAAAACTAACGGTATTAGTATTCTGTATTTAAATAGGTGAAAAAATAAAAAGTCAAAGAACATAATAATGTTTTTAAATTTTAAAAATTTAATAGTTAGGTTTAGCAAAGTTTATGGATGCAAATAAAAATTTACTCTTTTTTTTATCTTTTAACTTCCTCAAAAAGATAAACAATATAATAAAACACTTGTATTTAAATTTACACAAGATACGTGTCTAAGTAAGTAGGAGAAAATTCGTTTAAGATTGATGGTTGACAGAGGCCGCATGACCCATAGAAAAGAGGCGGCGCGATTAACGCGGTTTACTTGTCTATTTTGGGCGAATAACGACAACTATTAACGTGTACGGTCAAAATGTCAACTCTTCCATACTTCCAATTGCATATTTTGAAAATTCAGCGCCTTAAACGAAAACGGAGCAATCATCACATTTAATCACAAGAGGGGAGGGAAATAAAAATATCGAAAACTTACTCCGCTTTAACAAGTTAAACTTTTGCAATCTAAATAATGACTTATGACAAAACGTTAAGAGTGACAATAAGAGTTTAATCGTGTTCGTCAATGCGAGGAAAAACCTTCACTGGATCCGAAATTTTTTTCAGCATGATGAATGTTCACTATGTTTCGCTAACACAATCTAATCCCTTTTCTTACTGTTATGCAACGGTCAATTGACTACTAGAGCCGTTGTTATATAAGAAAAATCATTTTCTCACCCAATGTATATACTTTTAAAGTATATTTAAAATAACATTTTCTCACCTAGTCATCCAATAAGTTTTGGTGTTTTGGCTAACTTTTAAATTTCAGTTTTCATCATTTCACGTGATCATCAAATTCCAAGGAAGAGAATATTGAGACAAGTAGGTGTAACTTTAAATTTTTGGCTAATGTGATCTTGACATTGTTAGATGAAGTTCAAGACACTAACTCATCCTCATAAAGGTATTTGCATAAAGACGATCATGGAGAGCTTCATAATCGACTAGTGCTACTTTGTTGATAATCATGCAACATTGATCCCCCCTAGATGTTTCATAGAAGGCTTCGAATTGATAAATATTTATAGTTACATCTCTACAAAAGTGCACGTAAGCCATACAACACTAGTATAATGTGATACTCCTGACCCGCAATGACCCAATCTTGTTTTTTCCCCTTCTTTTTTAGCTTCATTTAGTTTTACCTCGTATTTTTAGTTCTTTTCTCTCTGTTATCTTTATAATTTTCCTAGGCCTTACAATTTGTCGTGTGCTTTGTTATAGTATCCAAGTATGTTTTGTTTTCATCTTATTTTATCGTTGCGGATTTTAACACTTATGTTCTATCAAACTCAAAAGTACACCTCCACAAATTACAATTATAATTATGAAAAAAATATAGACCCCATCGTGTAACACAGGATAAATCTCGTTACAACTAAACTAAAGTTTTTGTTTCAAATAATGCAAAAAAAAATTATATTACAATTTCAGAATGACTTAAATGAATTTAATGGCTATATTCATTTAACACCGAAAATACTATCAAATAATACACCAGGTAATCTTGAAGATATACACATTAAAAATGGGTATATAGAGCATCAGTTTATGTACAAAATACTACGTAACGTGTGTAAACATTCATACCAACCTTTACTAGTTTACTCACTCATATACCTTTCTAATATAAATATAATAAAGTTAATGTACTTTAGTCGGGGCTACACTTTATAATGATATACATATATTTTACATGTGACTGAATATTAGCATTCTTAAAAATAAAAAAATGGTGAGCAATTATAAAAATCAACTTTATATTCTTAGTAAGAGGAAGAGCACGTTGTTAGCTGCAATTGTCAATGGCCACTAAGGGAATGTGCCATGGTAGGTTGTTTATGTCACATAAATGTCATATGATCATCTTATTCACTTTACTCATTTATAATTTACTAGTAAGGGGTACGATAACTGAGTGTGAGTGATACTTTTAAGAATTCATAATCCTTTCTTTAAATTGATATGAGTGTATTTCATATATTATATATAAGTGGTTGTGAGTGAATAATATGAAAAATTTACTGTTCAATATGTATTTTTGAGAAACACTGTTCAAACCCTTATAAACACTGTTCAAACCCCTATAATGTTTTTAATATATTTTAAATGGTTGTGAGTGGATGAAAGATAAAATGCAATGATAAAGGTGTAAAAAAATATTATTTAACTGGAAAAAAAAGTGAGAAAAATAGTGGTTTTAAATATAATTATATGAATAGAAATGAGAAATAGATTGTGAATGCTATTAAATAGCATAATAATAAAAAGCTCATTTGAATATTGCATCATTTTAATTGATTTGACTAAATTAACTATCTTCTTTTTTTTCTAATGTTGAAGTCATGACCGTGAGTGGCTCACTCATGAAACTCAATTTCCACCTTCACGAAAGAGGCGGATGGTGTTAGTTGTTAGTGTTTGTGAGTTGAGGTGGCAATCATGGTTCCTCACTCACAGAGCATTCCTCGTGGTCTGATAGGTCAAGAGCTTATTAATAGTAAACACTATATACTTGTTATAATTTACAAAGATAAACTTGTTTTCATATTAAAATTTGATATCAAATAAAGTGTATTGAATTACTGATTACACGCGTTCTTAATGTTTAGATTCTCTTAGAACTTTCGTATATATTAAAGAAGTAACTGTTTAGAAAATAACACCTTAGTGCAATAAAAATACAATAAATTGTCATTCATTTAAATTAAAACTAAAAATCAATATTAATATTTGAGTTAAATATAGATTATAATCAAAGTTATATGATAAATGATCATTTATTATAAACAATTTTATGTCATAAAATGGGAAATTGTTATATAAATAAAATTCAATGATCTATGAACAAAAAATATTAAAAAGTGATACTATAGTAATCTTCAGATTTATACATTATTTAAAAGAATTGATATAAATATGATCAAAATCATCTTTGTATTTTTTAATGAATAATTAAAAAATGTGAACTAGAGACTTAAAGATAAAATTACTTCTTTTTGTTTACACATATAGTTTTATGAAATTACTATACAAAAAATTAAACTAAAAACTTTTACTCTTTTAAATGAGTTTCACTTGAAAAAATATGATCGCACATTTATAGTAGAATAATTAGACTTTGAATAAAAGTTAATGTTCACGTGAAATATATTTATTGCTGACCATGTATATTTTAATTTAATTTAGTTATTTATTATTTTTATTCCTAAAAATTTTAATATTTAATTTTGTAATTAAAATATTTTTTTTTTGTAATTTCAAGATATCAAAATACAACCCAACGTATGGAACATAAATTTTATAACATTTAAAAACGTTCTACGTGAAAATAAATATTTTTTATTCACAAGTCATTACTTAATAAAAAATGTTTAAAATTTAAGCATTTTGATAATGAACATATATTATGCTTTAATTTTGAAATAACGATTACAAAACGTATCAACTTTCTAGGCTTTAAATATGGTTTTAACTTTACTACCTTTCAAGCTATTTTACATCGTTCCATTTCTTAAAATCTAAAATTGGCTTGTTTTCTAATCTCAATTTAATTATTATATTATATTTTAAATTTCTTATACTAACAATATGTAATTTATAAAGTCGGTGTATATTTACATCTTACCATGTAAACATAAAAAATCAATCTAAATTCAAATCTGAAATTTTACAATATATTATGTTAATTAACCGTATAATACGCAGGTCCTAACCTTTTATTGATATATTTAAAAGTAGTTTTGAAGAGCATGTGAGTCAACATTTCTATAAATAATGACAAGAACATATTTTAAAATGTCTAAAAAGGTTTTAAAGAATTGCACAAAAGTAATTACGTTGTATAAAGTATAAAAAACATTAAGAATACGTATTGTTATTAATAGAGAGAAACGATTATAATTCTGTGGATCGTTTCATACCTGATTCGAAACAAAAGAAATATTATGCATTTGATATCGAATATTATAATCATAATGGATACAATGTCAAAATTCAAAAACAAAAGGCGGCCATATATGTTTAAAACTTCAAAATTTAAACCAAACAATGTGCGGTGTGCCATCAATGTGGAAATTACGAATTTACAAAAAAAAGAATATTTGGACATTTCAATGATACTTTTATTTGTTTTCACCTTCTACGAAACACATAATAAAAACAATACTTATAAACTTTATATAACTATATAAGTGTTAATATATTAAAGAGGAAACTACAAGAACCACATATCCCCTTGAGAGTATTATGTTAAATAATAATCAAAAGTAATGTAAGAGAAATGGTCAAAAAACCGTCTTATGTGTCTATATAAAGCAGTATGTATCAATTTCTATGTGGTTCTTGTTTTTCTATTCAATATTGATTATGTGAGAATATATTTTATAAAGTTTCATGATGTTTATTTTTTTCTTATAACAAAAAAAATAATAATAATTAAACCAAAGGATAAAGCTGAAGTCTTATATGAGTCAAGCATGGAAGAAAAATCTATGTTTAGAACTTAGAACGCAGAGACTTTCTCTTGATATGGTCCTACATTCCTACCCATATATTTTATATTCAAACTTGTCACCTAATAAAAAAAACGTATAGCACCAAGTTATATAAAACATAAACAAGAAATTTAAAACTGAACTTGGTCTAAAGATTAATATAAGGTGATTTGATAGAACTAAAAAAATTATAATAGTAATGTAAACTCAAAATGATTACAATAATAATATAAAATTTTAACCAGTTTAACATTAAGTTCTATATCTAACTAAAAGAACAAACGTTGATATTTTAAAGTTTTTAGTTTTGTTAGCATTTCATGTTTGTGTAGACTTTTGTAATTTGTGAATCTCGAATTTCTTTAAATTTTCATAACACCTCGATTGAGTTATTCCACTTATACACATAAATATTCAATGAGATAAATTCAAAGAGAAGTCAAGAATGAGATCCAGAAATCTATAATGTTAATTGTACCCAAACTTTACCAAATTAATCCATTTACATACGGTCAAAATACTACATTGATTAACAGAATAGTTATAATTGTCTAATTGGCAATTAATAATTTTAAATACAACTGATTATAATTTTATCAACGCAAACCACCTTTGGTACCGAACTACTTTTAATCATGAAGCTTCTATCAAATTTTCTACTGAAATTTAACTTTCAACCAAACTGTTTTGTAAATTTATACCGAAATTAAAGTTTCTATCGAGGGTTAATTACTATTGAGATTAATTGTCAGATAACCTTCCCACTATTTTTTGATTTCAAAGTGATTTCAACAAAAATTTCTACCCGAGGCTCGACCCCAACTAAGGGGCTGTTTGATTTGCATCTGACCCCGTCAAAATATCTAACCCGCTGACCCGGTCAGACATTTTCAGCCGGTCAGCGTGTTTGTTTGTAAATATGGTGTTGCTGACCGAGTCAGCTGGCTGACCACCATTTGTTTTGATGCTAACCAAGTCCCTTTTTGAATTTATTTACCGAGTCATTTTTTAAACATCCATCAAACACAGCTTAATGCTTTGCTCCGGATTCCCGTATTATAATAGTTTAGAAAAAAAAGTTCTAAAACAAAAAAACGTACGCGTATTGAAATTTGAAAACTAATGTATGATAGTATGATGGTTATTTACTTTTTGTTTTTTCAAAAACACCTAATATAAAAGAAAATAAACATGGACTCCACCCCATCACCATTAATCCAGTAATCTTCACGCAATTCAACCCTCTCTCTCCTGGTACCTATACATACACTCAATTATTGTATCTATCATGCTTTCAATTCATATCTTATTACACCAATTTCATTTGAATTCTTCTGTTAGGGTTTTTCAGCACCGTTCACCAATCAATTAACTGCGATTTTTCATCTTTTTAGACTCAATTTTGGACGAAAATGGAGTGTATTGAAGCAAGAGCATTGAAATCAAGCTTTCTGTCGGAGATAACTGGCATGAAATCAACTCAACAACCTTCGTTCGATGACTTCTGGTGTGTCGCCGGAGTTAACAGCGTTGTTAACGTCTCCTCTGATGAGTTTTCTGTTGACGACCTGTTAGACCTCTCCGATAAGGAATTCAGTAATCCTTCAGGTGATTGTTTCGAAGAATCAACCGAAGAGGATTTTGCCTCGGTTTCTTCGCAGGATAACGACACCAATTCGATGAATTCTAGCGGTTTTTCAACCGCCGGCGACCTTGTTTCTCTAACCGCCGGCGACCTCACCGTTCCGGTAAGTAAGATAAATCATAGTTACAGTTTATTGCATGGAGATTCCAAACACTCAAATCAATGAATTTTCAATAATTGAACGAATTGCTTGTGGTTTTTGGTTTAATTATCTCAGATTGATGATATGGAAAGCCTCGAATGGTTATCTCAAATTGTTGATGATTCGGTGTCGGAGCTTCCGATTTCGTATCCGGCGGTGAAGCCGGAGAAGCGAACGGACGATGCCGCCGTGAACCGGTTTGAACCGGTGGCGACCGGTTCTGCTCGGAGCTTCACCGTTTTAGGACTACCGTATCCGGTTCCGCGGAAGTGTAGAACCGACCGATCGAGAAAACCAGGCCGAGTCTGGTCCGCCGGCTCGTGTTCACTCACTGAGTCGTCTTCGAGTTCTTCATCATCTCACGACTCGTCAATAACTTCACCTCTGCTTTTCGGAAACACAGTTTTGTCTTCTGAAAAGCCGCCGGTGGCGAAGAAGCAGAGGAAAAGTCACGTTAACCAAAATGGACCGGGTTCGAACGAGTCACTAAGTCAACGTCGGTGTACTCACTGTCAAGTTCAAAAGACACCTCAATGGCGAACCGGTCCTTTAGGTCCCAAAACATTGTGTAACGCTTGTGGTGTCCGGTTCAAATCCGGCCGGCTGTACCCTGAGTATAGACCAGCGTGTAGCCCAACTTTTTCCGGTGACGTTCATTCCAACAGCCACCGGAAAGTGTTGGAAATGAGGAAGAAGAAGGAAGCAGAGGTTGAACCGGCCTCGATCATGACGGTTCAATTGGTTGAACCGGTTTTGGTAGTCTAGAGCCGGCCGGTTTACAGTTTTGGTGAACCGGTTTGAAGACTTTAGTTAGGTTGGTAAAGGTAGGTTAGAAATGTATTATTTAGGTTTTGTTATTATTAATTTTTAGTTAAATTTTGGGTGTTTTTTCTAGTTTATATCAGGTTATAACGAGTTGTACTTTGTGTAATAGAAGTATTTTATATTGGTTCATAATCTTTTGTTGTTTAGAAAAATAGAGTGTACTGTGATCACAGTTTGTTAGATTTTTAAAACGATATGCTTAGGTGTTGTTTTCGATTTTCAAATTTAAGCCTAATTTTGAATTATTCAAATTCTTTGTTGGTTTCTTGTCAAACCATTGTTAGCGACATTTGCATACTCTTCATGGTTAGTTTTAGGCACATCATTTAATAATAATGGTGTTTATGTCATACCCCGAATATCTAGAGTATGACTTGGTGGTTCTATAATAAATAAATTTTCATACGTTAGAATTTGTTATCATGTATAAATTTATATATATACGGATGTAGGTCCGTATATAATTGACCTTGGATAGTCATATAATACACAATGCCTTTCTACAGTTTCTCTTTGTCTTTAGAACACATAAAGTTATGGTGAGACTCATGAGTTTAACTATGAATAAACTTTAACGAACACTTAAAATCTTGAATTGCTTAATTTAAAGCATGTTTGAATCACCTTTCATTTTTTTTTAACTTACTCAAACATTCTAAAATGATAGTATGCTAAACAAGTAAGCTTAATACTTTTTGGTGTGAATAAGATCACATTAAACATCTAAACTCTGTACAAGAATTTTTTTATGATCCTCACCACATCTAACTTTCGATGAGCATTACATGTAAAAGTCTTGAATATAAAAGCACTTTTAAATGTTTTTAGTTAGGACACTTTACACTTTCATAAATAAACTTGAGTTAGTAACTTGGTATAGTAAAAACTAAATCTAAACCAAGATTAAGCTCATGAATACTCATCTTGTGCTCTTTCATGTTGATTTTAAATCCATCTTATACTTATATCCAACTTTAATCAAGTCATAATCATAATATACAACTTTAGTTGATAAATAGATTGTTTACTAGGTCATTTAACTCTACATGTTACTGTAGTTTTATTTACAAAAGATATTTAGTTTTTAGTTATATAGTAAAACTAGTTATGACTAAACTAAGGACATATTCCATGATGTACAAAGCATCCAAACCATCACTTGGGACTTTTAGAACATTATCCAAGGTGTCTTTTGCTTGCTCGTAGACATCCCAAAGATTTTTCTAGGTCGTCTAAGGCATAAATAAATTCATAACTATAAGATTACATGGCATCACACTTCGTTGACAAGGGATGACATAATGCATAAGGATTGTTTACCATCCGCATTAACACTTGATTGATATCATTGGCGGGATTGGTTCACAAGTAGGGATGGCAATGGGTCGGGTATGGGTCGGGTATTGGTATTCCCAACCCCATACCCGATTGTTAAACCCTGTCCCATACCCGGCCCAATACCCATCGGGTATCTATCGGGTATTACCCGTCGGGTATCGGGCATTCCCGCGGGTTTCGGGTATACCCGTTGGGATTTCAAAAATAAAAAAAAAATATAATTCTTCTCTTTTTATATAGATCAACTTTATATATATA
>BJCO01000460.1:0-21145 GCA_018326465.1 Flaveria floridana | reverse complement strand
GGGCGAACTCGAGTTTTATATGAAAATTTACACTACCGAGCCAAAAATTTACACTACCGGACTAAAGTTTAACACTACCGACGAAAAAAAGAGGGGGGGCGGCGGCCCCCCCCCCGGTCCTAACTATGCTCCGCCAATGCAAATCGGTAACCAAACTTTAAGATCTAAAAATTTAATGGCTAAAGTAAAAAATAACAAATCAATAGTCAAAATATATATACTAAACTATAGTGGTCAAACTTAAAAAAACTAAAACTTAACATAAATAGTTTGATGGGCAAACTCTAGATTCTTAAACTGGTCATATCAAATAATAAAAAGTTAAAATTAAAAATAAAAATAAAAATACCTAAAGCTAACTATACTACTATAATAAAATGATAACTCAAGATTTCACGTGTTATAATTTTAAATTATAAAAATTGTATTTCTCAGCCCAAACTACTTTTTGCTTTTTTATGGTAATTAGTAATTAGTAACCAAAAAAGTAATTTATTTACTCTTTTATAACTACCGTTTTAAAATTTTAATTTAGAGAAATAAATCAATGTTTCCTAATTTTTTTATTTACAAATGGAAAGATATATACATCATATCTTTTGAAACCGTTTTACATTATAAGTTATTTCAGTAATTAAAATATATACAGATTTATATATTACTAGCTTTAGTAAACCTGTATATTACACGGGTTAAATAAATAAAATATTAAATAGAATAAAAATTATTAGTTATAAAACGATAGAGTAAGACATGATATGATTAAAATTATGTATAAATAATAATTAAAGTACTAAAATAATAATATGAACTTTTAATTTTTTTTGTTTTTTTCAAAGATAAATTAAACATTTTGTTTTAAAATAACGTTTTAAAAAAAATATTTTTAAAATTTTTTACTATAGTTCCCTATTTTAATTATTTTTATTTTATAAAATATTTACTTTAAACCCCAATTTTAAAAAAATATTACATAAAAATAGTTTGATTTTTTAGAAAAAAATCTTTTTATAAAAACCATCTCTATAGAAATAACATTAATAAAAAGTTCTATTTCTTAATTTATTAAAAAACTAATTATAATATAAAAATAAATAAATAATATTATTAGTAATTAATTTGATTATTTAATAAGAGAGAGAAACGGGATAATTTGATTAGAATGGATATAGTGTTAACATGTGACACCCTCATCTATCATTTTATTAGAGTGGTAAAATAAGATAAAATATATATCACTTCTTACTTTTCAACCTGTATAATACATCCGCTTTTTCATGCTAGTTAAAGAATAATAATTGATTCGGTACATCAGATTGTTTAGTTCCACGTGATTATGTTTAAAACAAAAGCAAAAGAGGTTTAGGGTGTCCTCTCCACTCTCCGTATCTTGAAGTGTCAATTCCGACAAATCAAACATTCTTAAAGGGCCAAAAGTAAAACTTTCTAGAATCCGACCGTTGGAAGAAAAATTTGAAATACCCAAATCAAACGCTCCTGTATTCACAATTCTACCGTTATTCTTCCCCCATAATCAATACTCAATACACATAATCTCTCTCTCTACACATCTTTAATGGCCGATGAAACCAACGAACCCGCAACGATCAACACATCAATCATGGTTCCCCTATCGAAATCCCTACACCCGCTTCACGAAATCGCCATGACTCCAACCCACAAGCTCCTCTTGAAGCAATGGCTGAAAGAAGAAGAATTGATCCTCAATCGGATCGCGCTAAAAGAAACCCAAATCGATTCGGTCCGAAAGGAGTTAACTCACCTCTACTGCTTCTTCTTCCTGTTTCATTCAATTTCTTTAATCCTACTCTTCAGCAGCACGGCTTCATCTTCTGCATTTGGTGGGTCCTGTGGCAGATCGTGGGTCCCTTCGATTTGTTCGCTGTTGTGTTCTTTTGGGCTGATTTGGGCCGTTCGGTATAAGATTGATACCGAGGCCCATTTGGAGAAGCTGTTGGAGAGGGAGAAGGAAGATGGGAGGTTGTTGGGGAAGTGTGTGGAGGAGTTGAAGAAGAAGGGGTTGGAGTTTGATTTGTTGAAGGAGGTCGATGCGCTTCGAAGGGCGAAAAGTTTGAGGGTTGAAGTGAAAAGTGTGAAGAAATGGTCTGCAAGAGACTTTGTTACTTTGTTTTTGTTTAGTGTTTCTTGTTGTGTTCTTGCTCTTACTAGGGTTATTCTTTGCAGTTGATGTGAAAGTGGTGATGGGTGGTGGTTTGATTTTGGTTTTATAGGGATTTGGGGTCAATTTGATGTTTTTTGGTGTTTGTTTGGTGTTTGATTCTTGAGGATGGTGTTTGACAGAAAGAAACTGTTGGTTTCTTGAATCTTGAAATCATGTATATTGAGAATCAGATTCTGATACAGTAATAATAATGAAATGTTATGGTTTTAAAGGTTTTGTGTGTGTGTGTGTGTGACTATTTTGGATTTGATTTTGATTTTGATTTTGATTTTGATTGATGATTGCTGTTTGATGATTCAAGATCTGAGATCTTTGGGCTGAGATCTGGATCAAGATGATATTTTTAACCGTGATAACGCTTGATCTAGACTCTTGTTGATATTTCTAACTGTGAATTAACTATGATTAAGAAGCAAAAGTATATTGTTGTTTAAAGGTATAAACTACCTTGTAAACAGGTTTAAAACATACCTCACCAAGCTTAGTTGCAGGACTGAAATCGACAGTTGCATCTCTAAGGTCTCCATAACTAAAGATGATAGGAATCGATACTCTCAGGTTGTATTGTGTTGTGTTGTGTTGACTCGGATTAGTTTTCATCAGAAAAAAGCTAACAAATGCAATAGGAATAATCGATCATGTTCTTCTTTGTCGAAGTTGGAGTGTTGATCAGTTGATCAGACTATATTGGAAATCTATACAAAAGTAAGTAAAAAATAAGTAGATGTCAAGTATACTTAGAAAGAGCAAATTCCTTGTGTTTTGAATAAGGGGGTACTGTTAGATTTTTGGCTTTAGGTCAAACTACAAATTTCAACTTCAAACTTGCTATGAATTCTAATCACCAGACCTGTAGATATATGTCAAAGATACGCCTTCCATGGCTTGTCCACGTGGGTTCATTTTGATAATTACAGTTTCATAGCAAAACTAAGGTGGACCTTAGAGTAACCAGTAATGTTGATGCTTCGTTACCTTAAGATCATGGGTTCAAGCTGTGATAACAATCTCTTACACAAAGTGTAGGGGCGATCTGGTCCCTCTCCGGACTCTGCACAAGGAGGGAGCTAAATCCTTTTAGTTTCATGGCTTATGTAGTTATGTGTGTGGGCTCATTCAAAGGCTGTTGGTTTGACTAACTGTCTTTGACTTTGACTAACCAACTTAACTTTTTTTTTTGAACGGACAACGAATAATGTTTAAGCCCGGTCACCCGGGTAAACCTATTGGCGAAATGTCACCCACGCCCGTGAACACAGTTAGCGCTGGTGACCCGACTCGCCCACCATTCCAAGGGAAACCCACCACCCAAAGGCCCACTGTGATAAAACCCTTGGCCCACTTGGAGTATATTGCAACTGGTGAGACTCCAACCCATGACCTCCACTTTGGAAAGTCATAGGGTGCCTCCTCCTAAACCAGCTGATCTAGGACTCATTGGCAACCAACTTAACTATAGGTAACTGTTCTAAGGCTACTCCCATCGATATTTTTTAGTCGGTTGGTTGGGTTAATTTCTATTAAATTAGAAAAAAAATTAATCATAGCGACCAACTTGTTTGGTGGGCCGACTAAAGGTTGGCCGTTGTTTAGTGGGTCCATTCAATAAAATATAAAATATAAGATAATGTTACACAATTCAATGCATCATTTTGCATATTAAAATGTCATATTTTTTAAAAAAAATTAAAAGAAACTAATTAAATGGACACATGTAAAATTAGTATTAGTGTAATTAATATTTTATAAATAAAATTTCTTATCTAGAACCTAACACTTTTTATTAAAAATATAAATTAAATACCAAAAACATAATTTTTTTCTCTATTTATAGAGTACAATATTGACATAGTTCATACCACTTCTTCTCTACTCCTAATCACTTTCGATTTCTTTATTTTCAACCATGGATCCAAATCTTTGTTTCAATCTTGAGTTGGGTTGTGAATGAGAATAGTCTAACAACTAGAAACTTCATGATCTTGCTTACATACAGAAGGCATTAGCAGTACCATTGATCTATAGATACATTAGCACAAGTATAAGAAAAAACACAAACATCATTCCTGTTTTATGTATCTCCTAATGTGAAGGTTGTTTAATACTATGTTATTGCACGTTGCACACTTGATAAGTAGCTCCATAAGCTATGCTAAAAGCTAATATTTGTCATCTTAAGTTGTTTACAAGTAAAAGGTTCCAGTGATTTACTGCCTTAACCTTTTGAAGGATATCTATTGGATACTAGTTAAGTTAGCAGTGTAATGGTGAGACCCGTAAGTTTTATATTCAACATAGTGCATTGCAGTTGTAAGTCAGGCTCACTTACCCAAAACGGAAGTGTCTAGGGATGTAAACCGGCAGCTCGAGGCCAACTCGTTTAACTTATGAGAGATTGAACTCAGGTCCTTTCGAGCTCTATTTTGAAAGCTCAACCTCGGCCCATGAATAATGTTTTGTACGTAATTTAATAATTAAAAAAACAAGCCAGGACACGTTGAACAATTTCTTACGAGTCGAGTTCTAACTCGAGCTGCTTGTTATCCCGCTTTGTACAAAACAACCAGGCTAGTAACCTATATTTGTGAGAAAAATCTTTGCTTGGCAATATTTTGTTAACATGTATGAACATGATGATGCAAACAAATATGATGCTTAAAACATAAATCATATCATCCCTAAAACATAAGTCATATCATCCTTAAAACATAAATACATGTAACAAGAACAAAACAAGAGCAACAAAATAACCACACTTTATCAAAAACCAACAACAAATTTAAAGCATTAAAAACTTAATAAAACAAGAGTAAAAAAGTAAAAAAAACACATTATTCTAATTGTTAATATTAATGAAATGTTTGGATGTATAACCAAAGGCAAAAGCTAGCTTATTAATAGAATTAACATAAGTGAGTCGAACAAAAGAGCTAACAACTACATTCAAATATATCGAAGATAACCTGTAGTTATGTGTAGTATACTAAAGTTATTATATATTTATGTACGAGTTTGAAATTTTTATAACTAATATGAAGGGAGTCAAACAACAGAGTTGATAATATTAATATATTTACTTACACTTATAAATAAAGGTAGGTGGGGTTTTCCACCTGCCTTTACTCCCCCTACACTTTCAATTTTTACACTTTTCATCTTTAAACACTTTTTTAACTTTTTATATAATGTCATTTTGATCCGTTCGAGTTTTTAAAGTTTCGGGTTTACTACTGTATAATATAAATTCGAGTTCGTCTATGTTTGAACATAATCAGAAATAACTAGGGTCAAATATAAAATGTATATGTGCTTAACTTTCAATACGCTTTAAGACTACCTATGTTTCGACATACGTCTACGTATTGACGTAATTTTGTTCAGAGTTTAGTTGGCTCAAGTATAAAACATATTCGTGCTTAGTTTTATGTACGCTTTGGGTTAGTCTACGTTTTGACATTCATCTACGTTTTGACGTAAATTTTGTTCAGAAATGAGTTTGGTCAAATATAATATTTTTTGAGTTTGTCTACGTTTCGACGTAAATTTTGTTTGGAAATGCGTCGAGTAAAATCTAATATGTTTCATTTGACGGTATAAAATCCAAGTTACTATACGTTTCGATTTAGATTTAATTTGGAATGAATCGGGACGGTTGTAATCTATACATTATTACGCTACATACGGCGTCACTGCACGTGTTTTTTATACATGCTTTGAGTCCGTCTACATTTCGACGTAAATTTGTTTTGAAAACAGTCAAGTCAAATATAATACGTTTTTATTCAACGGTATAGATTCAAGTACGTTTCAACATAAATTTACTTCAAAAACAGGTTGGATCAATTGTAGTCTATGTTTTATCATGCCGCATACAATGCCGACGTAACGCGCTGAGGGTAATGAACTAGTTGAACTTAATCACCATGTGACGTATCAAGTTTGAAATTTTTACGATTTGTATATGTCATTTGAGCAAAAGACAATAAGTAATCTATTTCTAAACTAGCTTTAGTTGCCCATGTATTACACGAGTTGAATAAATAAAATATTAAATAGAATAAAAGAAATTTAATTATAAAATGCTAAGATAAGATATGATTAAAATTATACGAGTAAGAACTATAAATAATAAAACAATGACATTAATTTTTTAAAATTTTATTTTAAAGGTTTTTTGCTCTTTAAAAAATAAACATTTTGTTTTAAAATAAACTGTTTTAAAAAATACCATTTTTAAAACTTTACTTATTATAGCTCTCAATTTTAATTTTACATTTATAAATTGTTTACTTTTTAAAAACATCAATTTTAAAACGTTTCCTAATTTTAAAAAAGTTTGATGTTTTAGAAAATTTATTATTTTATAATTTGTTTCTTTAGAAATAACATTAATAAATAGATCTCTTTATTAGTTCATTAATAAACTATCCGTAATCTAAAAATCTAAAAATAATTAAATAATAAGTAGGAATGTGATGTTTTGATGTATTCACTTTAGTTTTTTATAATATAATAAGAAGATTTGTATTATTCGCTTTTGAATTATTGAAAAAATAAAACAAAAAGACGATGAGCTTATGGAATTATTAGTTATAGCATGTGACGTAATCACTACTTATTTAACTTTTTTTAAACGACTCCTAGTTTGATTAATTATATATTACCTCTAACATAAAGACTAGACACCTTTACCACTCTTATAATCTTTAAAACATTTACATGGTGTAAATAAGATTAAATTATATCCTTGGGTACTAGGTCACAATTCAAATTACCAATGTTAGTTATATTTTTAAGCATTATTTTTATAGTTATAAAGTATATTTTGGTGCATATTATGTAAATATTGCATCATTTTCGTCTATTTTATGCAACACTTGTTTTTACGTAATGGAATCTACTTTGGTTTGTTTTGGATGATTTTGTAGGGTTAATGAGTTCGTGAAAAGGATGAAAGACTTGGAGCAGCAGAATAAGTATTGTTGAAGAAATGCTGGAGCTTGAAGCAATCTACACAACAGAAACTTCACACGACCGCGCGAAAGTTTATTCACAAATTTTACATGGCCGTGCAAGCTCGCAGAAAAAAAATCCTAAAATTTAGGAATTATTGTTTTTAATAATTTTTCTGAATAAAGTTAAAGAAACGTGGATTTAAAAATCAAGCTTTATTATAAATAAAATAGAAGATGATCTTGAAGACTTAATTCGGAGAATCACGTACAACAAAGCAAGAATGAGTTGTAGCAAATTAGCTTCTTTTGTTGGTGGAATTCTCTTCGTTGTGAAGATACTTAATTATCCGTGTTTTGTTTTGTAAGTTTTTATTTTATTTTAATTTAATTGATCTAGTCGTCATGTCCGGCTATAACAATTTTAGTTTCAACATTAATGTTTAATTTCTTTATTTGTTTTGAACTTGTATGAAACGTTTATGCGATGTTTTTGTTTTAATGGTTTGTTTGTTTAATTCTTGATCTTAAACCCGGATCTACTCAGCTATATATTAGATTATTAGTAAAATGACCACTTTATTAATTTTTCTAATAAGATTTTTTAAGATTTAAAGCCCTGATCAAGTTTTGATTTTTGATATAAGGAACAATTAACGGTTTGAGTTTGTCTATGAATTCATTCTCGTTATAGAATCACACAATGTAGTTAAGCATATCGAACGACGTGTGTGTTTAATTATAATTGATACTTCTATCGTTGCAGCCCTCATGCTAAGATCTGAATGGCGTGAGCTTAGAGTATCAGATTGATTGTAATCAACAAATTGAGCTTGATTAGACATTAGCTATAATGGATATTCGAACGGCGTGATGTCTAGTATCGATACAATTTATTAATTAAAAACAGTCATTGCACTGTAATCGTTAATGATTGTAAATACGAATCGAATCAAGAAATTACCTTAGTATTGGAATTAGTTTTCGTATTTGAATTTACTTCACAATTTAATTAACGTTTTTAGTAATCCCTTTTTCATTACTAAAAAAATACAAAAAAATATCAATTTTCGTTTTTCAGGCAGAACCTTAACACGACCGAGTGGAATTTCCTTTACAGTTTTAACACGGTCATGTCAACTTGCCGGAATTTTTACTACTTTTTGCAATTTACTTCTAGTTTTAGTTTTTAATTCAAACCCTCACATTCCTTAACTCATAACCAACTAAAGTAACCGTGCTAAAACTTTTTGGGTATAAAATAATTAACTTGTATTCTTGAGGACACGAACCATACTTCCGCTTTTACTATTTTCAATGTGTGCACAGTAGATTTATATTTTTATTATTTATTTACTAGAAATCCAAATCCGCTAAAAAGGGGGCCAATTGATATGGACATGATCCAAGCTATCTAATTTTATTTCTTTATTTTAAAGGATAATAAAATGTAACAACACATTCCCCAACTTCTACCTCCAGAAATCACCTCCCCATCACCCCTGCCCAAAACCGCGGGTGACGATGTAGTTAAAGTACCTAAAGGGCTCGAGGCTCCTTGTCGAGCGCGTTCAAGTACCCTAACTCCTCATTCCTAGGATATCAAATGTGGTCAACGACCGTAATTATATGGGAAAATTCCTTTTGTTTGACCATTTTTGTTCCCAAAATATCCCATTCACTGACTTCTTCTATAAAATGTCTTCATTCAATATGCTCATCTTAGTTCAAAAAATAGAGTCATCTGAACTTTCATTTAACCGAAAAGACACGGTTTACATGGGGAAAAGAGTCGACCATGGTTATGTTTTAAACATACTGGCATGTCACAATCGTCATATTCGTTTTAGAGTTAAAATGATAAAATATATACATACAATAAAGGATGATCGACCAAACTTATTAAAAGTTCCACCAGATTTATATTAAAATCTATCGATTTATATTTACAAATAAATTTGATCGAATTTGAATTACGACTCAATTTATTATCAAACAAAACCCTACAAAGTATAAACATGAACATTTTAGAGGAGCAAATTAAAAGGGATGAAAGTACATTTTGGGATTTTCCCTTATCATATTTGAAAAGAGTCAATCTAGGGTTGATGTTTTTTTGAAAATTTGCCCAAATTAAGCTGGCAAATCAAGAAATTGACAGCAATCAACGTCATCTTCCAACAAGATCTGTTACTTACGTTTCCCAATTCAACACAATTCTTCATACGCCCCTCTAATTTCTTCCTTCTGGATTCATCTGTCCTCTGTTCATATCGCCACCATCTCCAATCCCTCATCAATTCAACTCAAATCGGTACAAATTTATCGAAAAATGAACAAGATTGAAAGAGCACATCAGATGTACAGAGATGGTAAGTACGAAGAAGCCCTTGAATTTTACACAGAAGCCCTTTCGATTGCTAAAACAAATCCCCAGAAGATCGCTCTTCACAGCAATCGAGCTGCTTGTTATCTCAAACTCCACCACTTTAAGAAGGTAATTCTTATGGTTGTTAAGTATGAAATGTTTAGTGTTAGAAGCTGATTTGTCATTTTCTTTGTGTTAATTTGAAAATCAGCATATGAGATGTACAGAAAATAAATTGAATCTAGATGTCTAATTTGGGGATGAACTTTAGGATCAGGATTGATTTGAATGTCCTTACACTTGTCATTCATATGTGAGACCTAGATAAATTTGTCAAATTCTTGTGAAAGTAGAAAGCTTTTCTTTATTGGATATCTCATTAGAAAGTAAAGAATCATGAGAGCCCGTTTGTACCTTTTGCTTTCAACTGTAATACGTAAAACGGTTATGTATCACTAACCGTGTATCCCACTCTCTTTCTAACTCCCGTTATAGCAGTACGTTTGAGTCATTATGCGGCTCTTGCTGTTTGCTACTGAAAATTGGTTATGTATTGAGTGTGTTCCTTCTGAAGGTATGAGTGCATTTGAAGCTTTCTGTCTCAAAGGAGTACTGCAGAGTTTAGAGTTAAACAATCAGATTTTGACAATCATAGCATATTCCATTTATAGACAAGGGGATAGGGATAAAATGAGATCACAACTAGGTTGAATTTCGGGGTAAAGATATTACAACTTCTGGTTCAAAAATTGTTAATGGAAAACTAGAAGGATTGCCATCTTACTAGTTTGAATGAAGTAGATTGCATTAGGCATTAAATCATCATATATGATTTAAGTTGTGACTTATGAAGTTATGAGTTGACTACATGCGTTGCAAATAAGATGTCAACTTGATAACTATGTTACGAGCTTTAAGTAACCTACATGTATTCATCTATTATAAGTGTGTCTCCATATATGCTTTACGCAAGAACTTCAAGAACAAACTCCTACAAACACACGTTGTTTTAGATCCAACATGCATCGCTCACTTGGAGGATTACCTTCTGATTATGGCCTTTAACTTTGCAGAATTCCTAGTTATGAATTAAAATTGATGGTTTATGAGTTGATATGAATAGTTTGCGATATAGGTGGTAATTCCGATCCTTTAAGTTATCAATGGATTTGAGTTGTGCTTTATCTCAAATGGATAACAAAACATACCCAGTAAGTCCCACTCAAGAGCAGGGTCTGGGTTATCTCAAATGGATCAAATCAACAAAAAATAGCTAAAAGGGGAACGGGTTAAATGGATTAATACTTGGTTTAAAGTGGCCTAAGGTTTATTTAAATGCATGCAACGTCCTAAATCGTTTTTATTTCAAGACTTAGATTATTATTATCTGTGATAGTATTGCTTTTATAAGTATATGTTACACTGCTCTTGAGTGGGATATACTGGGTTTGTTTGTTTGTTTGTTTGTTTGTTTAGTTATCTATATAAAATTTGAAATTTGGACAACAACGACGGGAGAACAATACGACCTAGCCCATTTTGACCACCACTAATGACCTGCTATATTTAGGTTGTTTATGAGTCCGTTAAGGCTAGGGGTTTCTTTTTTTAGCATCTTCCCATGCACATGGTTGGTCCATCCATCATTACATCTTCATTGATCATAATCCTGTTAGCTGACCAACTCTAATTCATGCTTGAATGCTTTATATCACATGAATTAATTCAATTTGAAAAGCCAAAAAGATTTTCTTATCAATATTTTTGAAACACATAACTTTCTTAGGTGGTCGAGTTTCAATCTCTTATACTGCCGTACTTTAGAACTTCAATAAAAGCATATTCGTCATCAAACATGTGAATTTTAGTCTGTGATGATGGAAAGGAAAGCGGGACTATTAATTGGGACCAAATTCTAAGCTTACTTGTGATTTCCGTAACTAGTAAATAAAACACATTTTTTGGGGGTAACTTCGTAAAATAGTAATCAGGTTTTAGAATTGTTCTAATTAGGTCACTCATAAAGTTTTTTGTTCCAATCCGGTCACTCGTAAAATTTTTGTTCCCATCAGATCACTAAGTTTCAGGATTGTTCTAATTAGGTCATTCATAAATTGCAAAAAATAAAAATAAAAAAAAATTGAAGGTTTTTAAAAATTAACAATATTTATAAGAAAACTGAATTATTTTAAAATTTTTGTGAATTATTTAAAACAATTAAAAAAAATATGATTGACCTGATTATAACCCTCCTAAAACTTTAATAACCTGATTGGAACAAATAAAAGTATTAGTGACCCAATTGGAACACTCTTAAAACTTTAGTGACTTGATTAGAATAAATAAAAATATGAGTGACCTGATTGGAACGTTGTTAAAATTTGCTTACTATATAGTGAAGTTTTCCCCATTTTTTTAATAAAATTTCCTATGATACAAAAACACAGAGCTAATGAATTTGGAGAGATTTTCATATATTAATGAGTAATCATTTAATCATAATTTTTTATTGAGTAATTATGCATGTTATACTGGCTAAAATGCTATACTATAATTGATCATTAGTATATATTTTAAATTGAGTTATTGATGAGCAATCATACAGTTTTAAATTGTATACAATATTATTGCATCACGTTAAGATCCTTTAAGTCATCACTAACTACAAGTTGCAACAATCCGCCAATTAGCGAATCCAACAAATCGATTAATCTGTTGAAAACTGGAAATATGCAAAAAAGATGTGGACTTGTTAGTTTCAGCATACATGGCTGCCACCTTGGCCTGTTGGCAGAAGATAAGCTGCAACAAGTTACTTAAATTATCTAATCGTCGGATATAATTTGTAGTCTGACAGTTGATCATAGTTGGTTGACATTTTGGTTGTCATGTTAGGCAGCAGATGAATGTACTTCAGTGCTGGAGCTTGATTATGAGCATACAGGAGCCTTGATGTTGCGGGCTCAGACTCTGGTCACCCTCAAAGAATACCAATCGGCACTATTTGATGTAAACCGCCTCATTGAGCTGAATCCTTCATCTGAAGTATATCAAAATCTTGAAGCCCGTTTAAAAACACAACTGGTACTCCCCCTCCGTACAGTTTTAGACACAATTTACAGCTTTTAGACATGTGATATGAATTTGATTTTGTGATTAACGCACTTGAGTTCGCAATAATCAGTTTCTTTTGTTTGGATCATGATTATCATATTATTTTGGTGTTAAAGAATCAATTTTATTATATCTTATAAAGAAAAGTTTAAAGTACTAATTTAACCTTCTTTTACTAATATTTAAATACTCATCATACGTGTTTTTTGTTTTTTACTGTGAAAAGAGATAATAAGGTGATATTTTTATTAATAAATAACTTATAACTTGTAAAATATAATTGGTATAGCCGTCTATCTGTTAGAGAATGTATTGTCATGTTTTAAACTCATATCTTAGTACATAGTGATGTATAACAATGCTATTTTTGGTCATTCTTTATCACTTAAATAATTAGAATTCATCGAACACTGATCATGCGATTAAAAGTTCAAAAAGTTGAAGCACATCCTAACACTTTCGCATAGTAACTGATTATTTGATTCTGATTAATATCATATGTTAATTTCAAGACATACATCAAACACCTTATAGATTCCTTACATACTTTGTCTACCACTCGGCTTTTGTTGATATTGTTATATTTCTTGTCAAGGAAAGTCTCTTGCGCCAATACCCGAGGGTGAAACTGAGCTAGAAGAAGAAGATGAAGACAATGAAGAAGAAAATGAGGACGGTGAAGAGGAAGATGATAAAGATGAACAATCTGATTCATTAGGACTAGCAGGAAACCATAGTCATGACTCGAATGCACCTGCATCCAAGGATGATGTCAGCAACCCGACAAGCGTTAAAATTACCATCACTGCCCCTCAAACTCAAAGCCCGAAGGAGGAAATTGCAAAGCCAAAAGGGCATTCACGTCTTGATTATTCAAGATGGGATAAAGTTGAAGATGACAGTAGTGAAGATGATGATGACGATGATGAAGATTCTCAACCCCAGTATCGGTTTCGTGTAAAAAATATCGGTGTAAGGTCAGTAAAGTAGATAAACGCACGCACAAGCATAGTATATTACTATCATACCCCTGGCATCAGACCTGCATCATACAGAAATGAGGACAAATGGTATGCAAGATGATTCATTTCTTGTACAGTTGATTTGGGTTGGAAATGGGTCGGCGGTGAAGTTTAAAAATTTACCGTTGAAATGCGTTTAAAGTCGCTCAAAGTGTTCAAATGTTTTCGAACGATTTATAGAAACGAATTGGATGTTAAGTTGGTATGATGGTTTTATGATCTTATTTAGTACATAAAATATTTACAAAGAAGTGAGCAAAGAAACCTTGGCGGGTCGACATGACCCGAACAATTTTGACCCATTTAAAAAGGTTACTGTTTTTGTATTGACCGTTTTTGTATTGACCCGTTACACAACCCGTTCATTTTCGCATCTTTTACATACTGTTTGTTGATGTTTGTGTTATGTTGTCGGAGTACTTATTAATTTATTATAATTGTTTGATGACTTTTACAATTGAGAAATTTATTTCCTTTGTAAATCTCTTAACGGTCCTTGATAATTTATCTTTCGTAAAGGTCTCTATGATTTAAAGTTTTAAACGAATTTTATGATTATAGATGTAAAATCTTATTTGACATGTACACGACCTTATAAATACTATTAAAATGAATATGTTTTTTGTTTTCTCAAAGCTATATCTTCTAAACTTAGTAGCCGTTATAAAAATATTTTTAATTATATAGGAATTTATAATTACTCGGGTGATCCATGTGGTTTGACCAAACTATCAGGTTTGTATATTGAGGAAAGAAAGAACAAATTCAGGTTTTAACATTCGTTAACATTTTTTTAACTTTAGAGCGAAATGTTAGTATTCAAACCTAATATTTTTTAGTGTGAAAAGTAAGTTATAATACATCAACTACTAAACTAGTTACAAAGTTAAAAAGTTAATATTCCAAACATGTTTACTTATTTTGTTTAATAATTAAATATATTACATTGCTCGGAACATAAAGTCCATTTGTGTAATTAACTTGTTATAAAATAATTATACTTGTAATTTTATGATTTATAGATCAATGTAGAAAGAAAGTTGAAGAATTTTGGCACAAAAGTTGTACCATTTGAGGTTTAATAGCATTTCTAATTGATGCTTTTAAAAGCGGATTCACCTTATCTATTATGTCCATACTTGATTGTTGAAAAAAACTCAAAAAAACACCCCCTTTCGTCTCCTCTCACAAAAACTGTATCTCGGAAAAAAATGCTTCTAATTCATCTCTTTTACATACTCTCAAAAGCAGGCATTAGAGATGCTCTAACGACTTAGAGATCATCAACATCGTTGCGTCTTTTACAATTATATTTGGAAAAATGAAATTATAATTGAATTAGATATTCCAGTTTTAATTATTCGCAAGAACATGTTTATATAACTATGTTTGTTGACGATGGCGGAGCTTGAACCAAATTATAGGAAAACCGGGGGTTTTAAGTAAGTTTTTTAAGGGAGGCGAACTCCATTGAAGAAAAAAAGAGTAAGCTCCGCCCTGCCCTTTCTGTTGAGTATATTTATTGAAATCATGTTTATCAATATCCTTTTTACAATGGTAGAAATTACCACTCTTCAACTTGAGTATAGCCGGGTGGTAAGCATCATGCCCTCAGTATCACATGGGCTCGAATCTTGCTTACCTCAGTATCAAATGTTTGTTGGCCTTTGGACTTGCGGTTACCGTTTTGTTTGTGCTCTTTGTGTGTTTGGATTTGTGTTGTGAATTGATGCATGTCTGTTTGGATTTTTGGCTCTATAGAAAATGTTTGTTGGCTCCAGAGATGTTGTGTGGGTTTACTGGTACCTTTGTTTGTTGGGGTTGGTCTTAACCCTAACTTTAAGATGTTGATAATGAAGATGTTTGCATCTTTATTAAAACTATTCGGTTACAATCATATGTACCTTATTTGGGCACTCCTGGGCTAGGATGAGATACCGGAGTGTTATCGGTTGCTGAGGCGTGGCTGCCAATTATGGTTAGCAGCCGTAACCAAACATTCTTTTTGGGCCCGAGCCTTGAGTTTCAAATTGTTTTGAATCGGTAATCACGCGCAACGCGCGCAAATGGAAAAAAACCTAGTTATATTAACTTGTGAACTTAGTTAAAGATTCTTCTTTATCAAATCGAGTGAGATTAAGCGAGCTTGTAAGATAAACTTGTGTTGTGAAACCAATATCAATTATGCATTTATGGCTTTGAGCTTGTCTGAGATGTGGTTGTGTGTTTTTTTGTATTTGGTGTTTGCTCAATGATTATGAGACTATTGACAATGATGCACCAGTGATTATTTTACATGTGGTTGCACTGGTTTTCAGTTTTTCTTTTTCGAATAAAGTTATGGTATATTGTTTCCGCACGGTAAGGTTATCTTTTGTAGTTGATCTGTGAGGATCGCATGTTGTTGGTTCCTGTTAAATGATTTTTTGTTGGTTGTGATGATCAAACCCAAAAAAAGGTTGTTGTCTTGGCACAAACATATGTTGATGGTTTGCAGCCAATTACAGTCACCAAATCTAAGCCAAAGGATTATTCTATTAACCTATATGTTAAACAACCAAGTAAAGAAGTAGTCGGTTACTGGTTGATCTGATTTTTGTCACAAAAAGTTGTGTAATTTTATGTTTTGGACTCTTTGTTTGTGGTTTAATATTTATATATTGATAGAGCAACGAAAGGAATAGTGATTTTAGGTGTCTTTGATTTTTCTCACTCCAGCTTTTAGTTGGGATCGTGTGTTGTTGGTTTGTAACTGGTTAAAAATTGAATGGTCGTGATGATTCGGTTTGAATGTGTCGTTTTCTTGACGTGGCAACCATGTATCTTTCGTTTGCAGCGATAACAACATAACTGATCTGAGCCAAGAGTTGTTCTATCTATATTTGAAATTACAGTTCTTAACGTTTAATGTATATGTTACCGGTAATTATTTAATAAAGTCGCGTCAATCATTGCGTTTTGGTTGTGGTTTTAAAAACTCGCACAACGCGTGAGATTGAATATCCTAGTACATAGCTAGGATGAACCCAAATTGTGAAAAAAAGTAAATAAAACATTTGCGGTTGTCATAACCTAATTGTAGACTGAATCATGGCCGGTATTGTTCATAACTAAGAGTTACACCCGCTTTACGCAACGAGATAACGCCATTTCTAGTGGAATCGAATGCAGTTGCAGCGCACAACCAAAATCTTTACATAACGCACACATTACGAGTGCATTGATGATACTCGAAAGCTTAAAATGAACCGCCTAAAAACTTCATGGAAAAACTTTGGTAAAATCCAAAACCTTACGTAAACCCACTCGTTACAACAAATGCTAATATGATACTCAAAAGCTTATGTAAACTGCTAAACCGCTTATAAAGGCTCCTAGCAAGACACCAATAAAAATAGGCACACAACAAACCTTTATGTGAAGAGTCCTTAGAAAAAAGAAACGATTGTAAATATAATCAAAACATCGTCAAGGCGTCAACAATATAATTATCTGCACTCTACGACATGTCAATTTGCCATAAACAAAAACACTTTGTTAGTGTACGTTTGGAATTTCAGAGAGTACTAACTTAACTAGTTTGGAATGAAATATAAAATAATAAAAATATGAAGTTCATAAAAAATTAAAAATTAACATAAAAGATATCAAATTAAAAAACTTGAAAAGTAAAATAATTATGATTTGATGGCGTGGTTGCTTGCAAGGTGTGTGGCTATAGCTGTGTGCCTGTGTGCTTCCAAATGCTTGGTTTACTAGCTCGTATAGTCGTATGGCACGTGTTAGACTAAGAGACGCATTGGCGCTACTTTATAGGGGCGAGAGGGGGTCACCACCCTTCTCTTTTTTTCTTCAGGTAATGTTAATTTTTGAACCATTAATTAAATATTTTATACATTTATCGAGTTTGCCCCCCGAAAAAAATTTGCTTTCACCTCCCGCCCTCCCATACTTTAATTTAAACTCCGCCACCGAAAAGACTTGAACTCATGCTATGTTTGGTGATGTGGACGAATAGAAATGAACAACTGTTCACCTCAACTTACAAATTGTTATATATAGTATGACCATCTTTTTTTAATGTATATATATAATACATGAAGCTATGCATGAGAGATTGATTAGATATAAATTATGTCATAAATAAGAAAAGAAATAAATAAGCATAAACCTTTCTTTCTTTTCTCCTCACTTTTTTTATAAAAAAAAACGCGTGAAACAAAAATTTTCTCAACTTCATTCATTAAATGAGAATTGAGAACACAACGTTGGAAATAGAAAATGTATAAGTTGTTTATGAGCCAATGAGTTCTAGATAAACTGATTTAGGATGAGACACTCTATTATTTTCAAAAGTGAAGGTCATGTGTTGGAGTCTCACTAGGTGTCATATGCTCCAAGTGGGTCAAGAGTTTTACTATGGTGTGCTTTTGAATGGCGGGCGAGCCGGGTCACCAACGTTGTCTGTGTTCGCGGGCGTGGGTGGCATTTCGTCAATGGGTTTACCCTGGTGACCGAGCTTAAAAATTATTTGTTTGCCGTTAAAAAAAATTCGTTATGAGTGTTGACAAAAGAAGAGGAGAAAGCATAGAAAGAATCTAGGAAGAGAAAATTAACATCGTAAAACACTCTCTGCTAAAATTTGAATTAGGACCACTTCCCAAAATATGAAAAGCTTTTTAATCAAAATAAAGTGATTGTAGCACCACTACTTTTGTAATTTAACCACACACAAAAAGCATCCATTAAGGTGGGGCGGCGGGGCATGATATAAAGTGCCGAAAGGGATTCACCGGGTGTTTTGCTAACACAAATATTCAACAATCTTACTTCTAATAGATTATAGTTTATTTCATTATAAAGTTGTAGAACACATATAGTTTTCTACTTTTTTATTTAATACACTAGCTTTAGAAAACCCATATATTACACGGGTTGAATAAATAAAATATTAAAAATAATAAAATTTTAGTTAATTAGAAAACGATATTGTAAGATAAGATATGATTTAAATTATGTAGAAGTAAAAAAACTATAAATAATAAAACAACGATATCATCTTATTTAAAAAAACAAACATTATGTTTAAAACATTATCATTTTTATAAATTTCCTTATTATAACTCACTTTTTTAATTATTTTTGGTTTATAAAAAATTGTTTTTAAAAACACTAAATTTAAAATATTTCATATTTTTAAATAAGTTTGATGTTTTAAAAAAGTTTATTTTATAAAAATTTATTTTTTTAGAAATAACATTAATAAAAAGATATCTTTCTTAATTTATTAGAAAACCGTTTTTAATCTACAAAAGACTTAAAAATATTATTTGTAATTCAAGTAATTATTAAAATATGAGAGATAAATGGGAAAATTTTATGACAATAAATGTGGTGTTGTCACGTGTCCTCCATAATTAACTTTTTATTAGAGTAGAAAAATTTTATTTATTTTTTAAGAAAACTCAAGAAAACATAGCGTTAAGTGTTAGATGCCTTAACCACTTGATCAGATCTCTAAGTTTGTTTATAGTTAGTTAACTAACCTATTTATAAAAGAAAAAAATACAAAAAAATTAATAATAATATCAAATCATTCTAGATACATACAACTAATTAAAAAACAGTTTTGAGTGGCGTTATAAAGTATTGTTTTGATCTTGACTAGCATTACAAGAGTTGGATAAGGCTGGTTGGTCCAATTGGTTAAACGAAAATCACTAATTCTATTTCGACATAAATCTGTTTGTTTTTAAAAAACAGATGGAAAACAGTTTTTCTTGCTATATGTCTATATCATGCTAATGGGTTTTTGGTATATTGGAACTCAAGAAGTAAAAGTTTTCTTTATTTTGGGGAAGTTACATGAGTTGATTAAAATAAAAGAAACATTCACAAAATTATAATTGCTTTAAAAATAAACTAATTACTTTAATTTGAATAAAAATATAAAATCAATTGAAGACTAATAAAAAATGTGAGAAAGAGAATATTTGGGGTTACAAAATCATAAAAAAATTAATATTTAATATTATATTAAATTCATTTAATAAATGATATAATAACTATTTATAATATGAAGAAGGTCATGAGTTAAAGTTTTACTATAATCAAAATGTTCAGAGTTGTGTCATGAGATTTTCCTAGCTATAGGGTTTTCTTCTAAGCGGGTTAGAGTGCAATTTATGCTAGAAAATGAATAGATGGGTCCCATTAATATAATACAATCATTCAAAGCAGGATCACATATTTATCATTGATAAAAAAATAATAACTACCTATATATATATTTTTAATTTTATTGTTATATTATACAATTATTATTTAATATCAACATTTAATAGGAGAGATACAGATTAATATGAAAGTGCCAAAATTATAACACATGAGACAGTAGATTTTTATTTATAAAAATAAAGATAATAAGAACAAAAAGAAAGGAAACTGAGACCCATTGTATTTGTAAAGTTAAAATCATTTCCAAAAGAATTGGTGGGAAAATAAAATTTTAAATGCCAAACTCCAAAAACATTTTCCAAAATTAACATTCTAAAATCATAGGACAAAAATAGCCCCTGTATTCTTTCAGAAGTTATAGTTTTAGTCCAGTGACATTTTCTTTTGCATGTTTTGTTTAGCTTATAAACTCTTTTAACAAAACAATCCCTCCACCATGTTATATTGTTATTAACATGGTTTTAGGAAAAATAAACCAGGACTATATACTTTAATCATGTTAAAGAGATGATTAGGTGATAAGAAAACACATTTATTCGCATCGACAAGAATCCGTTTAAGAATTCCAGTATTATATTTGTTTGGCCTTTTATTTTATTATCATTAGCTTAATAACCAATACCAATGTTTTTGTTTACAATCTTACCATCAACACAATAAGTCATTATTACATGTTGTGGTATTTAAAAAGGGTTGTTTGAGATGCTCATGGCTAGAGGTGTACAAAAAATCCGGTTTGAAAAAAAACCCGAAAAAACCCGAACCGGTTTGAACAAAACCGGTTTGAGCCAAACCGATTTTCAACCGGACCCGAACTGGTGTCTTGTATACAGGTTTGAAATGTGACACCAAAAATCAGTTTGTAAATCGATTTCAAATTAAAAAGCCTAGCTAAAGAGGTAATAATAGGTCTTTCTAAAAAAACCGGTTTTCAAACCGCTTGGTGCGGTTTGAGGATTCTCGATGAAAAAACCGATTTTAAACCGAATCGAATTTGAAAAAAAAAACTGGTGTGTACATATTAAAGAAAACCCGGTCCGGTTTACAAACCGAACCGGTTTGAAAAAAAACCCGGTTTATATACCTCTACTCATGGTTCGGTTTAACGCAATTAGATAGAATAACATTTTCATCCAATTCAAACCTTGAAACAAACCAACTGTTCGATCTTTTACTAATTCCAAATATTTCATTTTGTTTATATATATATATATATATATATATATATATATATATATATATATATATA
>BJCO01000459.1:0-20898 GCA_018326465.1 Flaveria floridana | reverse complement strand
ACCACATATAGATTCTTGAAGCAAACACAATCACACACGATTTTGCAACACCTAGAATTATTGTAGGATATATTTTTTCTAGAGTGAGGGTTGGACTCATAGCATTTTGATTGTCGTATACACCTCTTGCTATGAGGTCCAACCCCCACCCCTAATCACACACTGTATATACGGTGTATTTTTTATTAGTACGGAACCCAATGAACAGTGTGTTCAAATAGAAAATGACAAACTGGAATGGTTCCCGGGGTCACTCTAACCACTCGAAAACCTAGATGTTCCGGATTCCATTTTGATGTGTGGCAAACCGCCATAGATTTCACTTTGGTACCATTAGCGCCCTCCAAAGAAGTTAACATTTAAACAAATATAGATATATAACTAATTATGAACATAGTTTTATTTCTTCAATTACAACTGATACACTAACCGGAGCAAACGCAAGGAAAGTTACAATAAGTAGCATCACCACATATAGATTCTTGAACAAACACAATCACACACGATTTTGCAACACCTAGAACTATTGTAGGATATATTTTTTCTAGAGTAAGGGTTGGACTCATAGCATTTTGGTTGTCATATACACCTCTTGTCATGAGCTCCAACCCCCCACCCCTAATCACACACTGTGTATACGGTGTATGTTTTTATTAGTACGGAACCCAAAGAACAGTGTGTTCAAGAAGAAAATGACAAACTGGAATAGTTCGAGGGGTCACACTAACTACTCGAAAACCTAGATGTTCGGGGTTCCATTTTGATGTATGGCAAACCGCCATAGATTTCACTTTGCTACCATCAGCACCCTCCAACGAAACCTCATACGATCGAACACTATTGCTTGCACGGCAATAAAAGACACCGTAGGCGTAATTTCTCCTATGGCAAACCACAATTTTATTTGTTGCGAGCTTTTTGATCAACTCAGTTGTGTACTTTTGTGATGTTTTGCTTTCTTTGGCGTTCACCTCTGTCGAAAGTGATTTCACAGTTTTGCCTAATTTTGATCAAACCACAATGTTTACGTTTTGACAACCTTTGGACCGACCTTGTAATTTTTCAAACTTAGGGACTGAAAGTGAAAAAAGGCCTAAGCACAGGGACCTTTTATAATAAAAAAATTAAATTGATGGGATCCAACTAATTTTTATAAATAAAAAAACATGACAATCTAAAGAACCCCCGTACATCATCCACGATCGATGAAAAACAAGAATCCAAATTTCTATGGTTAAATGGTTTTGAAAACCGACTCCAATGCGGTCCGGTTCAGGCTTAAAACCTTATTAATGTTGAACCAGTGGTCAGACCGGCTAAACCGGTCGAACCGGCGGTCGGACCGGGAACCGGACCGGTTGAACCGGACTTTTTTATATATTTTTTTATTTTTTTGTAATTTTTACATATATTTATAAAAAATAATTATAATTTTATCCGATTCTTATATAGTGTCCGACCGGTTGAACCGGTCCGACCAGCGGACCGGTAAGGTGTCCAGTTCATTATCCCGTTCGGTTTTGAAAACATTAGGTGGGTGTGCGGATTAGCATTAATGACGGTCATTAGGATGCCTGAAGCACGATTACCCCTGTATAAACATCCCTAGTGCTAACAAGTTCAAGTTAGGTAGATTGCTTTATTAGGGAGGACAGTGCACCACTCGGGTACCCCTCGGATTCGCCGGTACCCGCTCGTGTACACCGCTGCCACCCCCTGCGGGTACCCCGCGGGTTGTTGTCGTCGGGTTGTAGTAGCCGAGAAGATACTCGTGATCAAACGGCTATATAACCGTTAAAAGGAACGTTGGGGCAGTGTTTTAGGTGTTTCAGGGTAGTTCAAGGTAGTCTAGGGTTGCATTTCCAGTATTTTAGGTGTTTCAAGGTAGTTCATGGTACTTGTAATGTGGAAGTGTATGATTGATGAAGTTTCAGGGTAGTACAAGATACTTAAGGTGGCATCCCCTCCTCCCTTAATAAAAATGGTGATAATTTAACATTTATTTAAGAAGGGTGAAAGATAATTTTACATCATTTGACGAAAATTTTTAAAGGCAGTTTGATATCGCAACGAATTATATTTGCGTTTGTCCAAATCTTCAAACTAAAAATGTAATTTTTTAATCGTAGGAACGGAAGATGAAATATGATTAAACGTTAGGGATCGTCCATGTAATTTACTCTTTTAAATGAAACTATATTTAATTACACTATTCTATATCTTGTAGGCAAACTTGATTGAAAGTATGCTCCTTTTGTTATTAATTTTTTTTAAATAAAATTATATTTGATTATTTTATTTTTTTTAAATCATGTACGCAAAATTTTTATATCTTGTAGGCAAACTTGTGTTAGTCACAGCTTGGTCATGGCCAGAACTTGGTGATGATTTTGTGTGTTGTTTGTCTGGCTTTAAAAATTCGTAATATCTTAATTACCTTTTAGCTTCTTTATCATAAAATGTTCCTGAAACTATTTTTAAAAACAAGTATTAAACAATTAAATAACAAGTTATTTTGATGTTAAAAGAAATAATTATGTCCGGTGATGTGTTTGTAAATTGGTTTTGGCACACAAAATCACAGTAGGCCAAGTCATTTTGTTATTTAACATATGCTTATGGTGATTAGTATACTAATTGGCTTATGGGGACTTGTTATGTGTTAATAAGTTGGTTTTGAATATGGGTCCGACCGGTCCAACCACTAAATCAGTAAGACGTCCGGTTCGACGTCCGATCCGGTTCTGAAAACATTGGTTACCATTGCTTTTATATAATTTCGACCAGGTTTGTGATGTGACAGTAAACTGGCCTCCCCGACAAACAATTGAAAAGCCTAGGTGAGAATCTTATCCGTATTTTTATCCATACTTCCACCAACGAATTACTAAGGGCTAAACTATCAGAAGATAGCTCCTTCAGACAATGACCAAATATGGATATACTAATGTTGGTTTTTTGTCTGTGATAATCTCAACTTCCTAGGTTATGATGTCTGATGATTCATTAATTACTGCACGTGTTTTAATTTTCCTCCTAGTAATTAGGGTTGTGTGGCATTGCTTTTATATATAAAATGACTTCCCGTTGTGTCAAAAAGGGGAATGAATCCCAAATTATCAAATTTGGTATTCTAAGTCAACATCAAGATTCAAATTCAAACTTTTGGTCTTTCAAGTTTGACGAATGTACTATTTAAGCATCCTCAAATTCATCAACAAACAAAACACCATAAAAAAGGGTATTCATTATACAACCAACTAATTAAAATTTTTATTTATAAAATCATTAATCTTGCAACATTAATGTGAACAAAATATTAAACTTGCAACATCAATGTTTTAGTTGCTTTTATATTTACACCATTTAGCCAAAATTAACATTTGGGGTGAAAATATTAAACTAAGTAACCTAGCTGAACAGATAATTTATTAGGGTGTGTAGTTAGAGATCAAGAACTAATAAAATGATTCACATAATAAAACCCTAGAAAGATAGCACAAAATGGAGGATGACTTTTTTACCTATGACACAAAATTAGAGATCAAGAATAGAGAATGGGTTGTTTTTATGCATCACATACATACATGTAGAATCAATCACACACACAATCACTTGAGTTCAATTAAAGTAGAGATCGGCAACAAAACGCAACATCGCCATTAGAGCGAGACTTCGTACGTGTTTTGATGAAAGAGATGGATGATAAATGTTAAAGCCGCATGGAATGAAAGTCTAGGTATTTGATCAAGTGGTATGCTCGTACTGTTCTAGAAGAGTTATGTTGACAAGCTATTTGAAATATGTTTTCGAGCTCACATGTCTATTTTTTAACAAGATCGGAACGTGTTGATTGAATCGTGGTCGACTATGATTGGCCTAGAAATACAATGTTCACGCACTTGAATACAATGAAGGGTACTTTCAGTCACTTACTTTTCAGAAAAACACATACATAAACTCTTATATTGATGTTGCAAAGTGGCTACAAATCAGTATTTGTTCTCTTTATTTTTAAATTAAAGTACTTAACCTCCTCAAATAAAATCAATCAAAACATTTATAATAATTATAGACAATACAACACACTTTTTGTAGATAAACATTATCATATTTAATTTGCGTAATTGTAATTTATGGAGTTTTAATTTCTAGTTAATATGACTTCTTGTTTATTAAACTTTCTATTATATTTTAAATTATATTATAAATGATAATCATATATAGAAAGAGTTGTAGAAATATAAAAGATTAGGGCTTACAATATGTAACAAATTAGTTATTTAAAGCGTAAAATAAAATTTTATAAAGACATTTGCTTTGTGTTAGCCGGGTGGCTTTGTGTTAGCCGGGTGGCTTTGTGTTAGCCGGGTGGCTTTGCATTAGCCAAAGACACAATATGTCGGCTCTGTGTTAGTTGGGTTGTTACACATGTCAATTCCTCATTGATTTTAAGTTGGTCTCACGCATATATCCTTTGTTTTTGGGTCTGCTCAAGAAAGAAGACGTCTATCAACTCCTCAAGCCGCCTGCTCTACAATCGTCGACTTAGGATAAAGCCGACTCTATGTTAGCTGAGTGGATGCGACTCTGAGTTTATCGAAAGCAATGTTTTCAGAACCGGATCGAACGTTGAACCGGACGCATTACTGGTTTGGTGGTCGGACCGGATTTAAGAACCGGATGACGTCATTATTATGTATATAGTTATATATATAATTAAATATATGTAATTTATATATGATTTATATATGTATTTTATAGTTATATATAAAACTTAACTATATTTGTATATCCAACATACTAATTTATGATTTAACACCTCGTTTTTACCCATTAAAAAAATCCGGTTCGAACTGGTCCGTTTTTCCGATTCTACCAGCCCAAAACGATTCGATGCAAACCGGATCGGTCACCTAACCGATCCCCGGTTGGACTGGCCTGTCCGATCATATCCCAACAAAATTAGAAAGTTATAAGGAGTTGAGGAGAGCAACCAAAGTTAAAAAGTGAATGTTTATTTTAAATGGTTTTTCTTTTATTTTCCATTAGTGATAACTGATAACCCCTGTCCAAAAACAAAAACCCTGTGCCTGAAGATCTCTGAGATAATCCTATCTTCTTCCTCCATAAAACCTCTCAATTTAATCATCCCACGGCGACACCGTGTCTCCGCCGGCCACAACCACCGTCGCCGCAGCCCGCAGCTAACCGTTGACTTCCGCCGGAGCAATGGCAGCTTCGCTCCCGCACTCTCTCTCTATTCCTCGCCGACGTCATCCGTCAATTTCGCACTTCAAGTCAGTAATATTCATTCAATCTTCTTCAGATTTAGCTTTATTTCTACTTGTTCTTACTTACGCGTTCAATTGTATCATTTCATGTTTATGGTTAAAATCGAGTCATTCTTCAGTTTAATCATGGAGTTATCTAATGTTAACATAAAGGATGTAGTGTAGGTATGTGATTAGGTGCTTTGAAAACTCATAATTGGTTTGTATTTCTCTGATTTACTGGACGGAAAAGCCCTAATTATGGTGAGTTATTGTAATGGATATCTGTGTTTTGATGAATAAGATAAAATTAGGATTGGCAACATCTTCATTGAGAAATTAATGAGATACAAGCTGACTTTTGAAATCGAGTAGTTCCATTTTTCAACTTTAAAACTGATGGAAATGTTAACCTTTTGAGAAACATAAATTGTGACTTTTTGCTGTTGTAAGAGTAGAGAATCTTTGTGATGGGTTTGAATTAGAGTAAAGGTGATGCATCACTGTGCTAAATTTTTGTTGGAATCATGGTTCATTATACCGTGGAGCTCTCTAGATGCTGGAGTTTGTGATCTTGAAGAAGAAAAGCATCAATGTCCATATTAAGATAATAAAGAAAAATGTAATGTTTTTTTTATTTTGATCAAGGGTTGATACAGTGTATGTTAATACACGTTTATACTCCAGTGAGCAGATCCGTGGCGTATATCGCTTTGATGTCAACTTCAATAGGCAAAAACAAGCAAAAGTGATATGTCAGGGTATGCTGGCACCGAGAAAGTTTATGCAGAAAAGGAAAAAAGTTGAGGTTTTTAAGGATGAAGCTGACGAGGCAGATCAAAAGAACTGGAGGAAGATGATGAATGAAATTGATGAGGTGGGGTCTGCGGTTTCTGTGCTCAGAACACGAAGAACTAAGAACCAACCTCTGCCCAAAGACCTAGTTTTGGGAACGTTAGTTAGATTTAAGCAGCAAAAGAAATGGAACATTGTTGCAGAGGTATAGTGCTCATTAGATGTATTGCATTATGCTCCTAAAATGCAGTCAAGAGGTTCACTTTTGACTTTTTCTCATAGGTTATGGACAGGTTGGGTAACATTCAACAAAAGGTTCAGGTCAAATGGTTAGCTTTTTGGTACGGGTTGGATTGACCCAAAACATTCATGTCCATCATTTTTTTTTATTTTTATGAATAACTAGCATGTCAAATATGAAAAATAAACAATATATCATTTCAATAATATAATTTTGTTAATAAAATGACTGAATGTTATTTGCATCATTATTACACTTTGGGCGGCTTTTATCCGATTCGACCCATTTTCTTTCATTCTATTTTCTTTGATTTTACCCATTTGACCTGTTAGTGATAAAACACAACCCACTGCGACCATTCATAAGTAAATGGTATGATTGGCTTAATTATTAGGTTGAATGTTCTTACTCTCATGTAGATTCTTGAGTGGCTTAGAACTCAGCATTGGTGGAATTTTAATGAGATGGATGCTTTGATGCTGATTACTGCTTATGGAAAACAAGGGGATTTTAATAAAGCAGAAAGGGTCTTTAGTTATCTAAACAAAAAGGGTTATCCACCGAGTGTTATATCTCATACTGCTCTAATGGAAGCATATGGAAAAGGTGGTCAGCACAACAAGGCAGAAGCAATATTCAGAAGAATGCAATCTTCAGGACCCGAACCGTCTGCTGTAACATATCAAATAATTCTTAAAATATTTGTTGAGGTAATAGTTATACTTCTATTCTGTTGTTATTTGTATGATTGAATATTTAAATCTTGAAACACATTGATGGGATTTATCGATATTGCAGGCAGACAAATACGAAGAAGCTGAAGAAATATTTGAAACAATTTTGAGTGATGAGGTGTCATCTTTAAGTCCTGACCAACAAATGTTTCATATGATGATTTATATGTACAAAAAAGCAGGGAAGACCGATAAGGCCCGGAAGTTATTTTCGATGATGAATGATAGAGGACTTCAGCAAACCTCAGTAACTTATAATAGTTTGATGTCATTTGAAACTAATTATAAAGAGGTTGCTAAAATCTATGATCAGGTATGCTAAAACAAAATTATATGTATTTTTGGATGTATTTATATTTATAACATTCTGTAATTTTAATTTTTATGTAGATGCAAAGAGCTAAAGTGAAGCCTGATGTTGTGAGCTATGCTCTACTAATTAGTGCTTATGGGAAAGCTCGAAGGGAAGAAGAGGCTTTAGCTGTTTTTGAAGAGATGTTGGATGCTGGTGTGAGGTGTGTTTTCATAGTTAAATTGTGGTAGAGGTGGCAAGATAGTTGGGTTGGGCTGATTGATAAGGGCTTGTTTTTTTGGTATGAACCGATCAACCAAACCACACAGGGTTATGTTGCATTGACCAGCACAAACTCTTTTTAACCCCTTTCTATGAATAAGTTGTATATGCATTTCATATGATTGTAAAAGCAATATTATTACAAGAATAATCTAAACATTTATATAAAAGAGTGGGTGCTTGTGTTCATTAACAATAAACTTTTGGGTACTTTAATATAATTTGACCCATTCTTGTTTAAGCTGGGTAAAAAAAATTTATTCAACACACTTGACCCATTTTAGGTAATACACAATCCAAAATCAATGAATGGGTAAAAATTGCCACCTGTAAACAGTGGCCAAATATGCCTTATTTTTTAGTTCAGCATTGTGTAATCACTTGAATTTTTATTGATCACAACAAGCATTGCATTTATGAGCATAAGCCAAGTTCTTTTTATTATGTGCTATATTTGCCTCTGCTTTATAGGCCAACACAAAAAGCGTATAACATCTTGCTTGATGCATTTGCAATATCTGGAATGGTGGAGCAGGCGAAGATTGTCTTTAAGAGCATGCGGAGGGACAGGTAAAAAATTTTGACATAAAGAAATCACACTCCTGAGCTCAACTTACAATTCAAAAAAATTATCTTGCCGTTTAGTGGGAACTTTTACTTTGGTTACTTGCTAGATCTGTCTGAACTTTGCTGAAATTAAACTGTCCCTAATTCTTGCCAAGCATGGCAATCCCGACTCGCTTTTTCTCAAATGGGTTAACGTTGGTTGTATTCTCTCTCAAATGGGTTAAACAGTTTAAAAGTTACCCAAAGTCTAGTTATAATTCATACAACATCCAAAATCGTTCATATTCTAAATTTTAGATGATTATTGGCATTGTTTTCATAATCATAGTTAACACATTATTATTTATATAAAAAATCGACAATGTTTGTTTTCAGGTCAACCAACCCAACCAATATTAAATCTCGCCCCCTTCAAACCATAACATGTTACCCAACCGGATCAACCTGATCAGCTTTCTACCTCTAATTCTGGGATCCTAGATGCATTCTTTTATATTCATTTCGCATATTGAAAGCGGAAACTTTACTGAAAGTACTTGCATTTTTTACAGATGTACCCCTGATCTGTGTTCATACACAACAATGTTATCATCGTATGTGAATGCATCTGACATGGAAGGAGCTGAGAAATTCTTTAAAAGAATAAAACAAGACGGGCTCGAACCTAATGTTGTTACATATGGAACTTTAATCAAAGGTTATGCCAAAGTAAATGATCTTGAAACGATGATGCAGAAATACAAGGAAATGCAATTGCAAGGTATCAAGTCCAATCAAACCATTTACACTACGATCATGGACGCGTATGGGAAGAACAAGGATTTTGGGGATGCTGTGATTTGGTTCAAAGAGATGGAATCTTCTGGTGTTGTTCCTGACCAGAAAGCGAAGAATATTCTTTTATCATTGGCTAGTACAGTTGAAGAAAAGGCGGAAGCTAATGAATTAGTTGGACAAACCAATCAGTTTAACGATCAGCACACAGTTATTAATGAAAATATTCATTTTGATGATGAGGATTATGATGATGACGATGATGAGGAGGATGAAGAAGATGAACAAACTCTTTCTTTTATAGATGAAAGGACAAACACATCGATTGGTGTATAACATACATGTGAAATTTTGGGGCTGGAATTCTGCATTTGTGAATATTTTAGCAAATTACTTGAGTTGTCTTAATTGATAGATTGCAGTAGTTTGGATGTATGACAATATAAGTTTTTACAATGTTACAACCATCTTATTACCCTCAAATTATCAAGTATTACAGGTATTCTTCTATCTTAAAAAGTATTACGCTAGTATGATGTTGTAACCGTCTTATTACACTCAAATAGTACGAATTTGTTCAGGCAGCACACACTATATTTTGTTGTATGGCACCAGGGAAGAGCAGGTAGCATCACATGGCAGCAGTGGTAGAGGTGATGGTTGTCGTAGCGTCTGCAGCAATGTAGTTGATATTGTAGTTATAGTTTGTGGCAGCGATGTATGTGACATTCCAGTTGGATGTCCGTTTGCTATTATCTATAAGCACATGAACAAAGCGTATGGAATCAGCATATATTAAAAGAATTACACAAAAGAACTCGTGTATTAGGTCCCTCCCACTCAAAACTCGGCAATTCAAACTCTTTAACGGGTACTTACTTTCTAGGGTTGGTTAATTTGAACTTTTTTAGAATACAATGTTACATGACTTGATCGCATAAGAAATTAGGATGTTAAATCACACCGCAAAAGCATTCAACCTCTAATAATCTTGATGCAAATTGTAAAAATATCAAACTTGGTTACAAAGCGTAGAAAGATGCAGTGTCTTCACACCTTTGAGAACTAAATATTTCAAATAAACAACAGCAGATCAAATGAGACTGAAGACAAATTAGACAAGTTAAACTTACTCCATTCAATCTATGAATAAAACAAACAAATCCCGCACAAAGATTGCTTTGAAGTACACCAACTCAAAATCTCTTTCTCGGACTTCTTGACCTGTGTCCACGAGGCGATCAGGCACAAAGACAACGTAGTTATAAAACTTATTAGCTGCTAAAATGTATAAATAAATTTTAAATATGATTCGATGGACAATTATGAGGGTCAAAATTATCATTATCATAAAAGAATATAGTAATATACTAAAATTGGTAAATTCTATGGAAAAATTAAACTTAAGGTTTAAGAGCTTTTATAGAAAAAAAAACACTCGTATTTATAAGAAAAACTATAATGTAATAACTTTTAGATATGTGTGATCTTAATCGGGTCCATTTATCCGTTTCTCAATCGGGACCACACCGCCAACACCCTTAAGAGAAAACCCACAACAAGGAAAAATCCCTTGCTCAACCCAAAGCATTTTTACTCTGAGCGAGACTCAAACCCAAGACCTCAACACTTTTGCTCTGAAACGATTGGTTACTCATCTAACCAATTGATTACATGTATGACTTAAGTGGGTGCCCATTTCAATCCACAAGTGGGATGCATATATAAATAGGAGTTGAGAGTACGAACTCCCAACTACTTCAATCAAAACCACCACTTGAACCTGTTTGTAACCCATTTGGACCGTTGGATTTCATGCATCATTTAAGTGGGCGATCATTTCAACCACAAGTGTGATGTAATGTTGTGTACAAAGTGGGAGTTGAGAGTCCCAACTACTTTAGTCCCACTACCCACTTGAACCTGTTTGTAACCCATTTGAACCGTTGCATGCATCATTTAAGTTGGTGGCCATTTCAACCCGTGACTTTCTTGTGGCCCAGATTGACCAAGACTGACACAAAACTGGTTACGCAGGCTGTGTTTACTGTGCTTGGATTGGAATCCATATAAATGCAATCACATTTGAATATTCCATATCCACAGCAGTAAAATAAAACATAAAGTTGACAGGGTCAGAATGTTGGAAAGAACTATAGGAAACATACCTTCTCCTGTTATTTCTCCTTCTAAATGGACCTTTGCTGAATGCCCAGTCAACATTGATAGTCTGAGTCAGCAGTTCACCTCCATCCATTGTAGTTATAGCTTTCTCTGCTTCCTCAAAGTTTTCATATTCAATTAGTGCATACCCCTGTATAGAAGACATTTTACATCATATATTGCATAAAATAAAATATAATTTATGATTACAATCCTGGCATGCCTGGCAGGCCAATGGCATCGCTAATTGACTTACACAAAACAACGTGGAAGTGTGGAACCAGAAGAAGATAATAGTACATCGATATCACAACTTAAGCCTCCAAACATTTATTGCAATTTTTAATGCCATCTTCCCAAAATACATGCAGTTTAAACTAGAGGTGGGAAATTGGCCGGCTTCGCTAATGGGCCAAATGGGGAATCATAAAAACTGGATCAAAATGGGTCTGGTTGACCCATTTAATTCTTTTTTTCGCTGGATTTTATAAACAACAGAATATCAAGCAACAATCGTATTTACAAAAAGTACAAAATTAAATTAAAATTTATTGCTGGACAAATTTGAACTTAAATTATAAAGATTATAGAACAGAATAAAAATATGGAAATTTATACCCAAAAAATCAAAATTTCATAATGCTATTTGATAACTTTTGTATGTGTACCACTTCAATCCAATCACCCACTTAGACCCGTTTGATTTAATGCAATATTTAACAGGACTCCCAATTCAACCAGCAAGACTTTTCAATATGGCCCATATTGACCCAACATTATGGGTTACTTGGGTTGTGATTTTTGGTATTGTCGATTGTCGAAAAAGCCAAATCACCCACTTAGACCCGTTTGATTTAATGCAGCATTTAACAGGACTCCCAATTCAACCAGCAAGACTTTTCAATATGGCCCATATTGACCCAACATTATAGGTTACTTGGGTTGTGTTTTTTGGTATTGTGGATTCTAATGGCGAAAAAAACAAACAAATAATTATATTTTATATTCTAAAAAATATTTATTGAAAAAACCAGGGATGTAATACAAGTAAAGCAGATGCATATAATAAACTTCTCGAAACGCTGAGAACAAATTCTCAAAATACTAGGAAAAACTTCTAATCTAAGACATAAGGGCTAAATAACAAATAGCAGGCTTGTAAGAGACCTACAAAAATATTTTATATACACTAAGATAAAATGGATCTCTCTTCTAGTTTATCTTTTTCCAACTTCCTTGATTTTAAATTTTACTAACTAGTTCAGCAGCAGCTTTATATTATATCATTATGGCTTTCACAGCCATGTAAGCCCATCATAACTAAAATCAATGTCTTTTGACTATAGGGGAACTGTGTAAAGCTACTTATTCATAATCAGTATACGTCTATATAAAAAAAAATAAAAATATCACTTTACCTTAACGAAACCAGTCCGGCGATCAAGATTCAGATGTAAATTCTTAATCTCCCCAAACTCCCCAAATGCATTTTGTAGGTCGTCCTCTTGGGCTTCTTCATGTACCCCAGTTACCAGAATAATCCACCCTTCAATTGCTGCAAAAACTCATATTGTTATAAGATTAATCACAAACAAAAGCTCTTCTTTTACAATTTATGTAGTACTGTTTAGTAAATTTGCCATGTAGACTCGATATTAAGCATGCTTCCAATAAAAGATATAGCACAAATAAGAACTATAAAACAAAGATAAAAAAGGCTACACAAAGGCAGTACTAGTGTGACAAGAACAAACTGATACTATTCATAGAAGAGTATGCTTGCAAGTCAAAAACAACATCATGTCAGTGAAATTAGAAAAATGTTGTCACTATATGATAAGAGAGTTTGACTGTGAAAAATCAACTATATTCATTAAAGCTTAGAGGTACAGATTTATGCCGCTTGCAAGACACAAATTCAATAAAATACGGAAAGGTGCTTGACATAGCTACTGATTTCAAACTAAACAATTCGAGTACACTTAGAAAGAAATTAATTGAATTAAATGTTTTCCACATTATTTCCCCTAACATGAAAAAAATCAATCTGTAGCATCCAAAAACACTTCTGTAGTTACTCCTCCACCTATTACCCTAATACACTTGCAATATCACGAACAATGACTAAGCGTTATTAAATTACTTAGAGATGTGATTGTATCATCTTCCACCTTCAAATGTGAGCATGCTCTTTGCTGAATCATAGTTCTCTTCAGAAGCCTCTCACTATTTGCGCCAATATGACTATATGAGTGTGACATATCACATACCACTATCCCCAATGAAAATTCCACAATAACAAATTAACACCACTTTAAAACTATCATCACAAACACGATTACTTTCCAAAAATGGCCTTAAAACCCCAACAATTAAGCCTATGATAAAAATCAACACGTCTATGAACAGTAAACACACACAAACCCCAACAGATATCCAACCATCAACCTAAAAGCACCAAATCAACTGAAACTGAAACACAAACACAACGTAATAACGCAAATAAGCACATATATATACAATACAGACAACTTACATCGTTCAGGACCGGGACCTCCATCGGAATCAAGCGAATCAAAGCGACCGGACATACGAACGTTACGATCGGCATCCGTTTCTTCACGGAAACCACGGCCTTTGGTTTTCTTAGGTGCATCGGTGAAGGATCCACCGGTGATGGCGGATTTAAGCTTAGGGATATGAGAAGAAGCCCTAGGAGACGATGCGTCTACATCAACAGCAGCGTCATCGTCCATGAGATCATCGTCATCGGGCTCAAAATCCAACGCATCCACGTCAGCAGGGTTCGCCATTGTTTTGACTTTTGAGTTTATGTACTGCCGGAGCTTATCTTTGCCGTCGACACGACGGAGCTGCGGCTTCCTACGGCGATCGACCGACGGAGCTAGGGTTTATTTAGGATAGAGGGGTTGTTTGGGAGTGCTTTTTATTCACTCCTTTTGACTTTTGGAGGGGTGAAAAGATCAAAATACCCCTCCAAAAGTCAGCAGAAGTTAAAATTTTTAACTTTTGGTGACTTTTGGAGGGGCATTTTGGTCTTTTCACCCCTCCAAAAATCAAAAGGAGTTAATAAAAATCACTTCCAAACAGCCCCAGAGTTAACTTTTTGAAGGTTTGCTTTTTTAGGTGGCAAAATAGAATTAACATAATAACCTGTGTGTTTAAGAGCATTCGTGATTACCCATTTTTATCAATATATAATAGTATATAGTATATAATAAAATAATATATAATATATAATATAATATATAATAGGGTTTATTTACTAGCTTTAGTTACTCGTGTATTATACGGATGATGGAGAGTTAATAATTAAAATAACAAAAAAAACATAAATAAAACTAAATGTATTACACACGTTGAAAAAATAAAATTGAATAGTTAGTGATTGTTATTTATATAATATCAACTTTAGTAAACCCGTATATTACACGAGTTAAAAAATAAAATATTAATTATGATAAAAGTTTATGAAGTATAAAATGATATTTTAAAACAAGATATGATTAAAATTACATATGAGTAATAATTATAAGTAGTAATTTTTATTTTTATTTCCAAAAAATTACCATTTTTTCAAACAAACCATATTAAAAATATTATTTTTAAAAGTTTCTTATCATAACTCCTAATTTTAATTATTTTTAGTTTATAAAAAAGTTTATTTTTTAAAAACATCAATTTTAAGATATTTTATATTTTAAAAATGTTTTATGTTTCAGGAAAATTATAAAAATTTATTTTCTAGAAATAACATTAATAAAAATACATCTTTTCTTAATTTATTAAGAAACATTTTTAATCTAAAAAAGATTTAAAATTATTTAATCTTTAATTTAGGTAACTATTTAAAATGAGAGAAATGCGGGAAAAATAAACTTAGTGGGCCTATGAATATGACAAGTTTCCTCCAATTTACTCTTCTATCTATTATTCACTCACAACCAATCAAAATAATTTCATATAATATAAAACACACGCATATAATTTTAAGGATTCCACATTAAATGCTCTAACATTGGTAAACTTTTAATGGCTAGTTTACGACGATAATCAGAAAAGATCGGTCGTGATTATTATGTAAAGTGATTGGTCTGGTTTAGATACATGAGTCGGTTGCCTCTTGCAACCTTTAGAAGCGTGAGTGTTGTAGGCCGATTTAACGAGTCTGGTAAACTTGTTTTTTTCCCCTCTAATATTGGCGTCTCTTGATAAATTGAATAAAAAGTCAAACCAAACCATACAATAACAAATAAAATCCGAGTCAAAATTTAAAATTTATTTTATTCGACGCATTTTGAATTGATGGGCTTAGGTTGATGAAATTTGGAATTGAACAAAAGACATGTATATGTTTATGTTAAGGGAAATGAGAATGGTCATAACCTTATCACAAAGCTTAGATGTAAAACCTCTAAAACTACGATCTAACTAAAGGTGAGGTTATTCTATAAAGTGCATTTTTGCTATAAAGTGTGAGAAAACACAATAAAACTAAAAAAGTCACAAAAAAATTAATATCTCACAATCTAAATCGATTTTTAAAAAAGTAACTCGGAACCTCTGTTCCTCTTGTTGTCCTATTTCAGAAAAAAATAAAAAAATAATTTTTTTTCGTTGTGTCTTTATATGACACAATGACGTCATTGTGTCTTTTATATTGACACAATGACATCATTTTTATAATGACACAATAAAATCATTGTGTCTTTCATAAATGACACAATAAAAAAGCGTTAATTTTTTTATTTTTTTTATTTTTCTTTATTTTTTTAGTGAGGGCGACTAGGGAAACAAAAGTTTCGAATTACTTTTTTGAAATTCGATTTACATTGTGAGATGTAATTTTTTTATGTTTTTTTTACTTATTATGTCTTCTCACACTTTGTAGCAAAAATACACTTTGTATTTAAACCTTTTTCTCTAACTAATTAATATACATCAAAATCCTTATCATAATATATCATGGACTTAAAATTTTGCACTTTGAGTTCACACAATCAAAAGACGTAATAAGAAAAAAAATATTTATAAACACAAATACATTCTATGTAGATTGTAAAACATGAAAACCAGTTTGTAAATATTTTAAGTAAAATGTTATGTTTTGACGAGTTGACCCAAATAACATGATTTTAACAGATTTTGTATCTAAACTTAAATATGGGACAACATTAAATTTACTTAAATAAAACAACTCTAAAAATAGAGGTGTACAAATCGTTTTTTTTTTCAAACCGGTTCGGGTTCAAAACCGACCCGGATTTTTTGTCAAGGGGTAAAACCCGTTTTTTAACCTGTTTTTTTCAAACCGGTTCGGGTGATAAACCGGTTTGGCTCACTGAATACTCGAACCTGTCAAACTGATTTCCACCAGTTTGAAACCGTTTTTTTTAAATAACCGTTTTTACCGGCTTAACCGGTTTTTAATTTTTAAACCGGTTTGTAAGTGTGGGGCTACCAAACCGGTATGCAAACCGGCGGTTCGGATCGGGTTGGAAACCGGTTTGGCTCAAACTGGTTTTTTTCAAACGGTTCGGTTTTTTTGACGGGTTTTTATTTTTCCGAACCGTTGTTTTTTTTTGTACACCTCTACTCTAAAACACACATACATAGAATCTTGTAATCAGAACACAATCAATTTAACAGAGTTATTTACGAGTCAAATGGGTTGATAGATTCTAATCAAATTACAAACATATTAACTAAGTCATAAACTAAGAACGAGTTATGATGAAAGGATTTTCTCTTCAAAATCTATTTAATTATCGCTTTAACCAATATTTCATTTTACTGATATTAGTGTTTATACGATTACCATTATTCTTAACTTGAAATCGTTTATATATTAAACGAACTTCCAGAAAACATGTACTACAAAACCACAAATATTATGCTTATGAGTATCTAGCATAGATTGTGACTTTATGATTAATAAATGGAATTGTCCCATTCTTAATTTATTATTAAGCAACAACATATCACTTTATTTTAACAAATTTAATAAACGTCAAGCCTTCTAATTGAAGCTTAACCCATCATACTTAAGTCGTTGATCCGGAGTAAAAATCCCAAAATGTTTTTCTGTCTCTTCACCCCCTTTTTGGTTCTCATCAAACATTGCAAACAAATACGTCTCGATCGATCTTCCTTGATTCGCAGGCGTGCCTGTCGCCCCTCGGACATGCTCGATCAACCTTTTATAATACGTTCCAGCGTTATCTACTGTCGCCTCACGACCGCTCGCTGAAGGCCATCCACTCTCTGACACGACAATCGCCATATTCCCCCCACCGATACGCTTTTGAGCCGCGTAATGCGCGTCTAACATGGCATCAAAAAGGTTGGAGTAAGAAAAACCGTTATTTGGATCAGACACTGGTGTGTCAGGTGCAAACAATGCATATGGGAGATTTGAGTTGGGGTCACCAAGGTAACCAAAGTAGGGGTAGATATTGGCTAGCATAGGTAAGTTGTTTTCGACTAGAAAACTAACTATTGGCTGAATAAAATCTTGCACATTGGGTTTAAATGCACCATTGCTTGGTGGGTAAGTGTTCTCCAAAAGCCCGGTGTACGTCGCGGTCGACACCTTAATTCGGTCGCCTAGGTTCGCAGCTCTAATGGCGTCGTGGATATTTCGCAAGGCGGGGAGTACAAAATCTACGTATCGACCGCTTTCTTTGTTTGGATCAACTTCGTTTCCAACCACGATGTATTTGAAGTTGACATCGGAGTAACTTAGGATATTGTCTCGGACCCAATTGTTTGCAGCATCTTTATCGGTGAGCGATTGGAGGGCGTCGTTAGAAACATCCATCATGAGCTCGATATTGGTGCCACGAAGCGCGTCGAGAGTGTCTCCGTTTGGATCATAGATTCGCATCCTGGATATGCGGTTGTTTTGGTAAAGCATTACCACATCTTTTGCTGATGGCAAATTGTCACCAATTCGACCGTTGCACACACCAACCGATTCTGCATCTGTTTTGTACAAGATAAAAATAAACATAATATAAGTAACACTTATATATAACTTTATATTATCAAAAATGCTAGTGTAAACTACACCATTGGCATATTAACAAATAGTTCATGTTCAAGTTAGCTCGTTTTTTTGAATGACTACAATTTGGAGAAACGACAAACCAAACCAACAGGGTTGTGTAGGTCTGTTGGTCCGACGTGTTTTATCGTTTAAATGTTCAATGACTGATTTGGGGGTGTAAATTTTGAAATGACCAAAATGATACATGCTTACAGTACACATTACACGTACGTAATATGTATATATCGCATAAAAATTGTTAGATAATATTTAACATCAGACTTTCTTTATGAATATGATCGGTATTAAATTAACGTGTTACAAGATAATCTAGATAAAATAAAAAAAAGACAAACCTGTAAGCACAAGAAGATTTATGAGTAAACCCAGTAGTATAAACTTTGATGCCATAACTTTAGGCTTATGAAATATTTCCTTTGAGATCTACCCATATATAGGGGCCAATGTTCATGAGTCAACTTTAGTTCCCATGATATAATAACATATTAATATTCGTTTTCTTTAATAAAAAAGCAAGATTTCATATATAAAATATCCCCTCAATTCCTCAAACAAGTTATGGAAAATTTGCACACAAGTAGAAGTAAAGTTCTAAATGGTCTTTATAAGTCTTTGAGTCAATTCTCTAGTTGAAAAGTATTTGGTCATGATAAATTGATTGAAGGCCATATTTAACGGTATGATTGATTGATGCAATGAAAGATATTGTTTGATTAAAACATTACTAAAACATATTAATAAATAAGAAACTGTTCTAAAATTTTTATTAAAACAACTCCTCACGTCACAAAAAAATACATACTACAATTCAGATAATCCGTCAGTGCAGATCTGTTAGAAAATTTGCAACAAATCATTAAAGCCGTAATCAGTTACTAAAAAATAGTGTAGAGATCCCCGTGAAACATGCAATGCAATGAATTATTCTACACGGTGGATTAGTTATTTCTTAATTTTAATTTTCTTCACTAGAATATAAAAATGACAATATCAATTTGATTTAAAATAATAATATTGAAATTTATTATAAACTTATCATACATTTTGAAAATGATCATTTAACTTATTTAATACTTTGTTACTTCCATTTTTTCCCCTAGGTATTTAATTCATGAAACTAGTGTTGATTCCCCGACGCGCGTTGCGCGTCTTAAATTAACCGTTGAATAAACATAACAGAATATTGTTTTGTGGCTCAGAACCAACTGTCAGTTTACGGTAACTGACGACATTTATATTATATCATCACAGCCACATATCAATAAAAAAGAATGTGTCAAGAGAACACAAAACTCTAAACAAACTTCGTAAATGATAGTTCTCAGATGTGGCCTGCACATCATCATTGAACAACCTCAAATTTTATGTGAATATCACCTAAAACACTCGCATGGTCGAAAGCACGACAGCTAACATATACATATTTTTTTAAAGATAAGGCTCAGAAGCGGTTGTTCGTTGTGGCTGCAAACAACATGTTTACCACGCCGGACAAGCGAGCATAAACCGCTCATTCCATCATCGCCTGCCTAGCAGATTTTCTTTCATGCAAAAGTTGAGAGCCAAAAGGTCATTCATTACATCATCACCCTTAAATAAATCCAAAAATTACCTCTAAACACATAATATGCATAGGATCTCAGATGATGCCAAGATCATCGTCATGGACAACCACAGAATCTAAAACATTTAGAATCAAGAATCAGTTTCAGAAATGCCAGATCTACAACTTTGTCAGGGTCTCAGATGAGCCCAACCTCAACATCATCAAAAACAACAATTTACATACCAAACAAACTTCGTAAATGATAGTTCTCAGATGCGGCCTGCACATCATCATTGAACAACCTCAAATTTTATGTGAATATACCTAAATCACTCGCATGGTCGAAAGCACGACAGCTAACATATACATATTTTTTTAAAGATAAGGCTCAGAAGCGGTTGTTCGTTGTGGCTGCAAACAACATGTTTACCACGCCGGACAAGCGAGCATAAACCGCTCATTCCATCATCGCCTGCCTAGCAGATTTTCTTTCATTCAAAAGTTGAGAGCCAAAAGGTCATTCGTTACATCATCACCCTTAAATAAATCCAAAAATTACCTCTAAACACATAATATGCATAGGATCTCGGATGATGCCAAGATCATCGTCATGGACAACCACAGAATCTAAAACATTTAGAATCAAGAATCAGTTTCAGAAATGCCAGATCTACAACTTTGTCAAGGTCTCAGATGAGCCCAACCTCAACATCATCAAAAACAACAATTTACATACCGGTATTCCTTCAAAAACTCAAAGTCGACAGCATGCACAGAGCCTCGGATAACCCCAAGCCTGTCGTCATCGACAAGAACTAAACCTGAAACATTTGGAAGAACGATTTAGGTAAAAAAAACTCCAGATCTATACAGCCTTAGTTCAATAAAAAAACCCACAATTGAAGGAAATGGCTAACCCTAGAAAATATCCAAAACTGACATGTCGGTCTAAGTGCAGCGCAGAAACCACCAAAGGGGGCAGGTAACGGGCACCGGCGGTTTCCGGCGCACACAACGTAAAGTCGTGAAACCTAGATGTTGACGGTGACGATGTGGCCTGCACATCATCACTGACACAGATGTCACCGGCGGTGAATCTGAAGACGGAGGTACGCGGATCCGGTCGACGGAATCGTTAGGC
>BJCO01000458.1:0-17790 GCA_018326465.1 Flaveria floridana | reverse complement strand
TGGTTCAGTCGTTCGACTGAATCATGCGTCTGACTCATACGCACGACTGAAGGTTCAGTCGTACGACTGAGTCAATCTTATGTCTCAGTCATACGACTGATCCAATCTCCTGGTTCAGTCATGCGACTGGTCCATAAGTATGGTTCATTCGTGCGTATGGTCCATAAGTATGGTCCATTAGCATGAATAACCACACGACTAAGTTGAACACATTTCTGAATCATTATTGACTCAAAACTGTGTACAACAACCTCAAACCTATATATAATGTTCATAAATATAAGTAATACCAATTACAATACGAATATGATATAAACAAAGATAGTTCAACATCAAAACTCACATCATATTTTATTAAACATTTTCATTACATATGTTAAGAAATGAAAGACATTTACATTGAAGAACATAAACTAGGAACAATGTATCAACACTAATGCCAAGTTTCAATAAGACTTTCATATCTTCTATCAATAGTGCCAAGTAGACATCATTATTGTTACTAGGTTGTTTTGGCCCTGATTTCAATAGAGTCAACATCATGAATTTCCTTAACACGCACAAATAAGAGGGTAGATTATATGTTATAAGGAAAACCGGTGATGAAAACATTCTTCTAAATATAGAAATAGGAGGAAAATACCATAAAAAGTTTGAAGGCACGTTCTTGGTATTCTTCTTCCAACGAGATGTGCCACAAGTTGCACATTACGAAGCATGCTTATGTTCTTTCCAAAATAGAACACAATCATTTTTAGATGCATGAATCTTTTTATATTCTAGACCAACTCCTTTTAGCAACTTCTTGGCTTCGTATATCGAGCTAGGGATTATATTGTTTAACGGTAAGATATCTTTTAACACACCCAATAAAGCATGAAAACTTGAATCCAACCAACCAAATTGGCTTTTCAAATGTTGAAATTTCAATAATCCACTAAGTGCATTATACTTTTAACAGACATAAAGTGGCTTATCACATTCTTCAAGAAGCGATTTCAACGAATCAGGATCTTTATCTACATGTGTGAAGGCATCATGTTGCATTTCCTTTGTATAATCAAATTCAAAAGGTCTTGATGTATTAGGGAAACTAGAATCAATATTCGGAAGTTTTTCTCCATGAAAAGACCAGACCTTATAATTTTTATTGAAACCGTAGGCAAACAAATGATAACGCACATTGGCAATTGAGTGGTGACATAAATTGATACATTTAACACAAGGACATGGAATAACATCTGGATTTGGATTATTACTTTGCGCAAACTCTACAAAGTTCTCCAGACCTTTATCATATGCATATGATAATCTATCAGTCGAAATCCATGATTTATCCATGACCTTTGTTTCTAGTTTGTCACCATCATAGAAACTAGAGTCAAGTTTAAAGATGGGAGTTAGGTCTTAAAATATGCATCACAATTCACAAAATAAACCAAATAATGGCCTAATTATCCCTTAAAACAAAATAACTAATCCAACGAAACAAAACCATCAACTCAAGATGTCATTTAGTTTTCTACACAGCCTAAATAAGACACTTGACAATCTTAAATCCAACTTGATTTGTGCACCTCTATATGAGGGTTAAAGTATTCACATTACAATAAGATGTCATTACTCATAACTTTTTACACAACCTATACAAGACACAAAAAGTTATACACAACCTAAACAAGATAAATAAACCTTCAAAAATCTAAAAAAACAAACAGAAAACAAAATCCACAAAAATTACCACATTAAAACATATACCAGATCCAAGAAGTTCTACTTAAAACCCTAATTTAAATTACATCCACAATCAACCATAATTTAGCAATCAAAACAAATAAAACAACAATGTAGCACCTGCGATGGGCTTGTAGGCGGAGAAAGACAGAAAGGGCCTGCAGCTGGCGGTGGTCGACTACGACTGTGCGAAGGGCCTGTGGCAGTCGATTGCGGCGGAGGGGGTTGGTGGTCGACTGCGGCGGATGGGGTTGGTGGTCTACTACGGCGTTAGATTGATGTGCGGTCGATGGGTGGCCGGAGGGGGACTGTCGATCGCCTTTCGGGCACTGAGAAGTTGGGGGATTGGCGGTCGATTGGGCGCTGAGAAATTAAGGGTCGAAAAAAAGAGAAGGGGGGGGGGGGACGATCGATATATTTGGCGCTTAATTAGAAATTTTAAAAGATGACGAACCAAGATGACATGCAAAAATACGTGTCATCCTTTCTAAAAATATTTTAAAATACGATATATATTTTATGATAAGCGTAAATTCGCGTCATCTTTTTTTCACGTCATCTTTTACACGTCATCTATTGACATTTTTCTAGTACTGGTTTAAACAAAATGAACGAGGAAACAAGCTCAAAATTCGTGACTAAGGGATAAATGTCGGGTAGGTGGGTCCTATGGGGTTATTTTATGGTAAATCTTATTGCCTCAATCATTTTAGTGGGAATCCCGGTCTTGACTCCCGAAATGTACACGCTCCATAAGTTCTACCACTAACATGCATCATTACACACTCAAACAAGCAATTAATATATGCAACAAAGAAAAATTCTTCTCACAAATAAAAATGGTGGATTCGGGTTACCGACAAGAAATGCGCAAATTTACTACACCTAAGGTTTGCTACCCCTAGTTAGGCATTCCCTTTCCAACTTCCACCAACATATCGAGTTTTAGACATTAAATAATTTAACTATGACCAAGAACCTCTTCCAACAGTTATCATTTTAGAGAAAAGTTTATAAAAAATTTCAAATTTTGTCTGAATTTTCATTTCTTGAAAATATGCCTGCCTGCGGTTCCCCCGTCCTCACACATGGGATACATTGTCCCAAATGTATGGTTTATTTAAAAACATGATTTCTTATGGTCTTTACCAACCCCAAACACTCCCTAAGGTTTTTTTCTTGTCGCCATAGGTCACCGGCCCACCATAGGTACGATGGGCACTTTCTGTTTTACCCAGTCTACGACCACTGTAGGTTACGGTGACTAGAGGATCTGCGATGGTCTCAATGGTAATCTTTTTTACATTTTTTAAACATAAAAACTAAATAAAAAAACATTAAACAGACTTCATTTACTTTGTTTGTGAACCCGAGCTTATCCTCCACCCCCAACTTTTGAATTGAGTCATCCTGTGATTCACAGTTTACTGCTAAAATGTACTTGATTTGGTGAAACTCCCTACACTTAAGTAGTGCAACAGGCTCTACACAAATATATAATGGAAGTAACACACGAACGAAATGAAAAACTGAAATGCAAAAAGAAAAGATTACAAACACGGGTTGCCTCCCGGAAGCATTACATTTAAGAGTCTATAGTTTGACTCTTTGTGACCTCAACCTTTATTAGTAACCCAAATGCTAATTTTGGTTTTCCTATTTAGCCCATTCAGATCATTTGGTCGCAAGTACGGGTTCAACCGGTGACCATTCACGACTTGTCGAATGTGGTCTTCAAAATCTTCAATCTTAATGCCTCTCGAATTCCCGATTCGCATGATGATCTATGGACCAGTCCATTTATTTTTTCACTTACCCGGGATTAGTTTTAGACAGGAGTTGTACAACCATATCCAACTCCCCACTTTGAAGTCTTTTAGTTGAATCTTTGTATCAAGAACCCGTTTCATCTTATGCTTGTAGGTGGATGCACTTTCATACGCTTCCTCTCGCAACTCCTCTAGCTCAGTTAAGGTCAACTGTCTCTATATTCCTATAGTATCATGAAAGTTAGCTTTTTTAATGACCCACAAAGCTTGATGAGCTAGTTCTACCGATAGATGGCAACCCTTCCCATAAACTAACTATTAAGGGGTGGTTCCAATAGGCGTTTTATATGAGTGCGATATGCCCATAAGGCATCATTGAGTTTATTTGACCAATCCTTACGGTCAGGGCGCACTGTTTTCTGTAAAATTTCCTTGATCTGCCTATTGGACACCTCAATCTGACCATTTGTTTGAGGGTGGTATGGAGTGTCAATCTGATGGTCCACTCCATACCATTCGAGTAGTTTGCCAAAGTTGATGTTTTTGAAAGGGGATCCCCTATCACTTATCATCACATGAGGTACTACATATCTAGAAAAAATGTTTGACTGAACAAACTTGCAAACTACATTATGGTCATTTGTTTTGGTGACAATCAGCTCCACCCAAAAAGAGACATAATCAACTGCCACCAAAATGTACAAATTGCCAAACGAATTGGGGAAGGGTCCCGTGAAATAAATTCCCCAAACATCAAAGATGTCAATCACTAGTATTGATTGCATGGGCATGTCGTTTTGTTTTGTGATAATACACATCTTTTGGCAATTTACATATGTTTTTACAAACCTAAAAGCATACTTAAAAAACTTGGGCCAAAACAACCCGCATTCTAACACCCGATGCCCTATTTTCTAGCCAGTAAAATTGCCACCACATCTAGATTCATGTGCCAAATGCAACACAGCCGGTCTCTCCAAATCCAACACACATCACCTAATCAGTTGATCAGCCCCGATCTTGAATAAATCTGGATCTTCCTAAAAATATTGCTTTGCTCATGACATGAAGCGTTTCTTTTTCGTCTTTGACCAATGTTCGAGAATGATACATGCAGCACAATAGTTAACAAAGTTAGCATACCATAGGTAAGAAGAAGTACAAACACACAATAAATGCTCGTCTGGTAAGATTTTATTGATTTCTAGCTCATGCTCTTCCAACTTATGGATGATTCTTGAGAGCTGGTTGGCTATCACATTTTCCTTTCCCTTCTTGTCCCTAACCTCCAAGTCAAATTCCTATAATAACAAGATCCACCAAATCAATCGAGGCTTTGCATTCTTCTTGTCCATTAGGTACCTAACAACAGAATGGTTAGGATACATAATAACTTTACTGCCCTAAATATGAGAAAAAAATTGTCTAATGCATAAACAACTACAAGTAATTCTTTTTCTATAGTTGTGTAATTGAACAGTGCATAAGAAAGAGTCTTACTTGCATAATAAATTGTCATCGGTTTCTTATCCACTCGTTTCCCTGAACAGCCCTAACTGTAAAGTCACTAGCGTCGCATATTATCTCAAAAGGAAGTGACCAATCCAGTGACTACAAAATTAGGGCTTCCACTAACTTTTCTTTTAAAATTGTGAAAGCATTTAAACACTAATCATCAAAACTAAAAGATATATATTTTAAAGGCAAAATGCACAACGTTTTGTTATCACACTAAAATATTTAATGAACCATCTGTAAGAACCATTGTGCCCTAAAAATATAGTGGATATAACATACACCTTTGCCCTATCAACCTCTATCCCCCGACTCGAGACAACGTGCCCCAGCACGATACCTTCTTGAACCATAAAATGTCTATTTTCCTAACTCAAGACCAAATTTGCTTCCATGAATCTTTTTAAAACCTTTTTCAATTGAATTAAGAATGACTCAAATGATGTTGAAAAAATTGAAAAATTATCCATAAAAATTTCCATAGAATCCCCCATCATATCTAAAAAGATACTTATCATGCACCTTTGGAAGGTTGCGGGGCATTACACAAGCCAAATGGCATCCGCCTGAATGAGAAAATACCACATGGACAAATGAAGGTGGTCTAATGTTGGTCATCTGGATGAATGATAATTTGGTTGTATCTTGAATACCCATCTAGAAAGTAATAAAATTGTTGTCCCGATAGTTTTTCAACTATTTTATCAATGAAGGGTAGCGGAAAATGGTACTTAGAAATTGTAGCATTTAACGTCTTATAATCAATACAAATACACCACCCTGCTACCGTTCGAATGGCTACCTCTTCACCATCCACGCTTTTGACAATCCGGATGCCAGCTTTATTGGGGACTGTCTTGGTCGAGCTAAACCAATCACTGTTAGAGATTGGGAAAACAATACCTGCATTGAGTCACTACAATACCTCTTTCTTCAACACCTCCCGAATATTCAGATTTAATCTACTTTGAGCATCCCTAGTTGGCTTGATTCCTTCTTTTGTAATAATCTTGTGCATAAAAGTATAGGGGCTGATTCCTCTCAAATCAAAAATTGTCCAACCAATCATCAGGATTGCGTTATTAGCTCCAACAAAAGCATACTTTAAACGCTTTGGCAATTCCTTGAGCTTTATGGTTGGAGGTGACTTCAAAGATGGTTCCAACTTTGTATTGATACTGTTAGGAAATCTTTTCACCTGATAAGTCCAGGTGTGTTTACCATCTTGAAGAGCCATCACCTCACTTTCTTCTTCCATGACTCTACTCAACTCCACCTGATCCCTGTCATAGGTAACACACACCTCTATGGTGTCTCCTTTATTTGCATGAAGGCCATAGTTGTCAATAGTGTCCATCATAAAGCATTTCTTAGTAACTAGAGGATTAGATGTATGTGAAAAAGAATTAATCAACTTCCTTTGATTTCCAAAGGCCATGTCAACTACCTCCGCTCTATAGCTGATCAATGAATTTGAGGTGACCAAAAATGGATGACCCAAAATAAATGTTTGTTGGTCTGCCACCTCAACAGACATATAATCAAGAATTATAAAGTCAACAGGATAGTAGAAATTTTCCACCTTGACTATGACATCCGAGGCCATAACTTTAAGAAGTCTAGGTGTTGTATCGATTAACACTATAGTAGTGTGAGCACACCTAAGATGACCAAAATCATATTGGTCATACAGACTTCATGGTAGGATGCTGACGTTTGCCCCCAATATCCAACAATGCTCGTGATATTTGAAAATCTCCAACTTGGATGGAGATCACGGACATTCTTGGATCTTGCAGTTTTGGTGGAAGATTCCCTGTCTGAATAGAGCTCACATTATTTGATAAATCAAGTGTTTTTGGAATCTTGTGATTTCTCTTTTGAGTGCATAGGTCTTTTAAAAAAACAGCATAAGCCGGGACTTGTTTAATGACCTCATATGAAGGAATTTTGATCTTTACTTGTTTGAAAATGTCCCACATCTCTTCTTGAAGTGGGCCCCTTTTGTTGATGGTGACCTTAATGGTTGGCTTATGTAAAGCATTAGGAAATGGAATGGTATTATCCTCCATACCTATTCCCTTGACCCCTAAAGAAAAACCCTTTGCTACCCTTTTAGTTTATTTAGAAAATATAACCTTTTTAAGTGACTTAGCTGTAACGAGTTCAATTTCACAATCACCACCCTACGCACCCTTCAATGAAGGGTGATGAAGAGTTGACTTTATTGTCATATACCTTCCTAGATCGAAGAATACTTACCTTGTTGATAGAAGAGTTCTTGCCACCTGAGAGACTGGAAGATGGTGCAAGCGGATGGGTAGGATTCCTCAGAGTATCACTAGGTAGTTTACCTATGCTTTTCTTCAAACTAGCAACCTCCTCAGCTAGTTTCCCCACTTGCTTGGTCAAAGCCTAGTGACTCTTGTCTCAAACCTCATTAAATTTCTTCATCTCTTTCAAAATATCTAGGATCTCTATGTTTGTTGGTTTTTAGTTTGTTCTTGATGTGCCTTGGTCTTGATTGCTTTTATAGTTTCTCTTACCACCCCTATTGTAGTTCCCCTGATAGCACTGAACACTCTGACCCGCTGACTTATTCTGAGATTGTTGATGAGAATTACTCTGAAAATTCTAGTTCAACTGGTTGTCTGGGTTACCATACATGAGGTTTGGGTGATTTTTCAAACCTGGGTGATAGGTGTTGGAGTTTGTGTTGTTATACGGTCGCCAATTAGCCTGCATATAATTTACCTCTTCCAATCCCACATCTAAATCTAGACAAACCTGGGTAATATGGTCTGCTTCCCCCACATCCCTAAGATACATTGAATGAACTAATGGTTTTAATGACACCCAAATTGGAGAATTTTCACTCCAGTGCATCAACTCTTTGAATTTATGCTTGATTTCTCCAGTAGCAACCACTCTTCCTCCTTAGTTTTGGTCATAAATGTCCCTGCACTAGTTGAGTTGATATCCAGGACATCTTCTGCGGAAAATCCATCATAAAAGGATGAAATCAACTCCCATGGAGGGATGTCATGATGGGGACTTGTTCATAAAATTTCCTTGAAGCTTGTCTAAGCCTTATGAAATGGCTCATCTTGGTGTTATTAGAAGTTACAGATGGCAGTTCTGGCTTCACTTGTTTTATATGGTGTGTACCTGTTGTAACTACTCCCAAATGAATATGCTAGCAGGATGCAAAGAATGAAACCATTTCTTAGATTTTCCTTTTAGTGTGAATTAGAATAGTACTAGCATGAACCCTTGTGCCCCAATGGTCTTGAAGATGGCACTAAAGTCATTCAAGTAAAGGTATGGCTCTTCTTTGGACAACCCGTGAAACTCTGGAGAAGATGAAACTACGATCGTAGATTAGAAATGACTATCTACCCCTTAGACTTCTTCCCATGATAGGGTAAGAATCCAGGATTTTGATTGACTCTGAATGGTGCTTGTCTTCGCTAATAACGTTGACTTTGGTTCTGGTTGCGGTTCTTATGATGATTGAACTGCTGTCTTTGACGGCTGACTTGTATGTTTTTAAATCGACCTTGGTGCTCATCTCCAAACTCTTCATTATACTCTTCACCATCATACCTATCTTTATCCTATTCCATGTATGGATACTAGCATGCTCATACTAGTCTTCTTCTTCCTTGAACTGGTTTGGAGCTTGTGGCCTGGGGTTCTGTCTTTGCCTTTAAGGATATGGGTTTTGCCTCTACGGTGACTGATTTTGAACAGGTGGAGGTTGTTGTTGGATATTTCGAGTAGGCTAACGGGTCAACGGGTAGTGGTTGATTTTGTGGTGGAACACGTGGTTGATGTTGTTGATTTGGTGGTGCTTAGTTATGATTTCCCATTAGTTCACCTTTGACTAAACTTGATTGCCCTTCAGTTCGAGAATTTTCTTGGTTTCGCCAAGCGGTCTTTTCAAATTTTGGATCAAATATTAAGGGGGACTTGTTACTTGCGTATCTAGTATGCATGCACGAAGCTGCCACCTACACACAAATACACCAAATGTAAAAAAGAACAAGAAAATAAATAAAAACGAAAAAAATCAAACAAATCACTTTGCACACTATTTTCTCGGAAACGACACCAAATCACAAAACAATTAATTTTATGATCTTTGCTCACCTAAGCAGATAGGGTAAGTAAGGTTGTCTCCAAAAGGAATATGTGGAAAGTGAAAAACTAGATATAAGGGTTGAAAATTAATTAAGAACAAGTTGAAAAGAAAACTGATTTAAAAAGTAAAACTGATTTGAAATTAGATTAGTTGTAAATAATAACTGGAAAGGTAATCCTCTTCGAGTTCAGGTTTGTAACTACTGACTTATCGTAGATGTTCGTGAATGGTCACAAAGACATAACCATCATTGGTTTAACTAGACCTATTGGGATTGAACGAGATTGTTGTAAAAGAACAACTTAGATCATACCCAACTTACGTTAAACAATCCAATCTTAACCCTCATGAGGTTTTCGAATGTAAAGAAATCTAAAACACTCATAAAAACAAGACATAGGTGTCAATCAACAAAAATATTTTAGAAGTTTTAATTAACAAGTAATGTTCTTTAGATTAAGATGCCTAGTTCAACAATAACCTAATTGAAAACAAAGAACAAGTCAAGTGTATACAAACCCTACCACCCAAACAAGATCACGAGTGGTTGAGCCTTGAAATCGCCTCCGAAAGTCTTCAGGATTGTTCATGATCGTTCTTAGGACTTGGGGATCACTTGGAATGAAGTGGTAGACCAAAACCAAGATTTCCCTTATTTTAATCAAAATTCTGTGCGCCATAGCGTAGGTACTTTGCCCATCGTAAGTTACGATGGGTACTTTCAATTTTTTCAATCTCTTGCCACCATAGGTTATGGTGGCCACATGACCTACAGTGGCCAATGACCACTTTTTGTCATCCTTTGTCTTTTTTCTAGTCTTTTTCTCGGGCTTGCTCAACTGCATCCTAAGACTTCTCAATTAGCTTTATTTACTTCCTTTAGCCCCATTATCTGCAAATCACAAACACCCTCATAGTAACCTCTTCTAGTAAACTTATTAAAAGCTTACAATTAACACCGTTAAAACCCATTCAAACACCCGAACATCAGATGTTCATGTTCATGGGGTGTGTACGTCGTAGGTTTGGTTATGATTCCAAGATGATTATTTTTTTAATGCTTTTGTACTTAAATACACATACAACGATTTTGCTTTCGTCTTATATGACACAATTGTATTCATTATATACATGCAAACTCACCAACCTAGTGTTGATATTTTTGAGCATTATTTATAGGTTGGATACTAAAGACAAGTGAATTGATGTAGACAATTTTATGCAAGACCAACAAGTGATACGACTTGCCTTGCCTTAGAAGACCTTATGCTATATGCCTATGTTTATTTGATAGTATAAACTTAGCAACAGTTGCTCTTTGTATAGACTTGTTTGAGACAATTTAATTAGACTTATAGATATTTTCTTGTAAATAATATATTGTTGATGGTCGATTCATTGTATTGATCTGATTCTACGTTGGCGGGGGTGTGACACTAGGTGCAGCTCTATTTAGTAATTGGGTGATAATGTCACCTGCGAAAATCTTGATTGCTAATAGGTATGATATGGTCTTTATGTGTATTCCCACTAGTAACTATGCAACATATTTCCCATTCTTGATATCTCGTCATGATATCCACAAGCATTAGTTTATTTCAATGTCTTTCATTCGTGGAAATCATTTTATTATGTTCAATTAAAAGGTGACTATTTGACGTGGATTCCAAATGATAGATAGTACGTATTTGGATGCAATGACACAAGTAAATGATAATACAAATTATACAAGTTATTACTTCACTTTAATGTAATTTTTATTAGATCTTTTATTTTTTAAATGTAATATAATTCAAAAGTATTGATTTATTTTCTTCATCATTTTCATTTTACATGTATACAACCAATTGACTATCAAACAAAAGAATTAATATGACAATCAATCAACCATCAAACATCAAATGTAGGTATATATCAAAACATGTGTCGGTGATTGTACTCTGGATTCTATGGAGTGTAAGTGAAGCGAAAAGTAGCAAAAAAATTCAAAAGACATCTTTTGGTGGACCTTTGTAAAACCTAAATCAAACAAACGACTCCACGATGTTCCTGCCGCTACTATGGTCCAAGTTGCAGGTGAAGGAGGTTGAATGATACCAAAAGACCCTACAAAGTATTCTGAAGAAGATTCAAAGAAGATGTAAGTGGATTCCAAGGCTCTATGGCTGATCAAAATGAACATTTTGAATAGTATTATCCATGGTTTCAAAAATGTGGACAAATGCTAAGAAGTTGTGGGAAGCCTTGTAGGTAAGGTAGGAAAGAATAAAAGACACGAAGAAGAACAAGATAATAGAAGTTTAAAACTTTGGTTTCATTAAATGAGAAACAATGACAATAACATATCTAAGGTACCTTGAACTTTTGGACTCTCTTAATGATGTTGGTGTGAAGATGGAAAATAGTGAAATTCTCACAAAGTTTCTACGGTCTATTTAAAAAACATAGCTAGCTATATTGTGTCTATAAGAAAAACTGAGAATCTGAAGACTATATACATTGAAATAGTTGTATGAAATTCTGAATGCCTAGCGGAAGGAGATGGACGCTGATGAAGAATCACTCGGCATAACAAGTGAAAGATCTAGCAATTCAAGGTATTCAATACTCCTATCTCTTATCCATGAACCCTATCAATATCACTAAATTCCCATGGTAAGTCATTAAGTGTTGATTATTACCTATCCTAGATTGCCAACTATTGAAGCTCCCCCACTTTACCCTTTATTTGTTGGAACTAATCTTTAGCAGGTCCATCCTCCACTTCAAAATTTTCCAATTCAGTCTTTATTTTAGAACAAGCAATCTTCTTCCAACTTTCAGAAGATCTAGAATGTATTCATTTAGATGATCTTTAGAAACTTGATATCAACTACCAGATTACCATGATCTCTTTCAGGGTTAAACAGTTCAGTAAAAAACAGGTAGAAAGTTCAGATGATAGAAAAGATCAAGCTTTAGGATAGAAAAGACCAAGGTTAAGTGTTACAATTGTAACCAAATGGTTATTTTGCCAGAGAATGCAAGGCACCCGAGTCTAACCCATACCACCAAACACATCAAACTTAAAACCTCCATAAGCTACAAGTCCCCATCATCTTCTGATGCACAAAAACACACTACATTAGTAACAAGTGATGAATATACAAATGATTGGAGCATTCTGATATCACCAATCAACATTGATAGTAGGAAGCTTAACCTCTGCATCTCATGTAACTTCTAAACCTTGTTGTACTCCTGAATGTACTGCCAAGGTGAATATGTATAGAAATCACAATCTGGATCTAATGAATGATGTTGAGTTAATTAATATTCTTAAAACTAGTTTTAAGTTCACCTGTCAAGATGAAGTTTGTCTGCCGAAGAGTTCATATGCCGGGCTATCTGCTGATGATCTGTCAATCAGAATATACACTATATATGCCAATTAGCAGTCGTATATGTTGAATCAATGCTTTTGTACACAAGATACTGTAACTACCAAAGATCTTTTATGTTATTTTTTTTGTCTCTATTACACAGTTTTTGTAAACCAATAGTAGTACACATTCATAATATGACATAATGCATAGATCAGTGAATGTAATATACATTTGATCCTAAACCTAGAATAGACTATCAAGATTGATTCTAGTGTTTAACTTTCATAGTATAATACCTCACACTTTTATAGTTTTGAGGTTAGCTATTTTGCCCACTTGTTTTGTTGTTACACTCTTGTAATTAGTGTAATATAATCAAGTCAATACTTTGAAAGAACTTTCATTGTGTTATTTACATTCAAGTATTGAATTTGCATGTTTGATACTAGTAGTTAATAGAGATTCCGCATCTAGTAAATGCCGAGTTACAGAAGTTCTTGTTTCATCCGATACAACACAACATTATGACGAGGGCTCAAGAATAATACCACGCCACACTCAGTGCAAATGTTAACCATGTTGCAATTTGAAACTTTCTTAAAGATCAAAAAAATTAAAGATGTAATTTTCACTAATAATGTTAGTTTTTTATTAAAAATAATAATTTTATACAACAATCTAAGATTACATCACTACATTGCATTTTGCATATAGTTTACTACCCATAAATCGTTGGAACCTCAGACAAGCATCCTCTAAATTAACTTTTTGTCACTCTAAGATTTGTTTTGAACCAACTTACGTAATAACATACAAATTACAACTCTTAAATCTCGACCAATATGACCACCATTATACGACCACACAGTTTCATTGGACATTACTATTTTAACATTTCTTGTTGGCCAGAGTGCCGCAAGTAATGTATACATGCAAGAAACCAAATGAAATAAGATTATAATTGCAGAATAATTTGGCGAAAATAATGAGGAATGCATCATAAATCATTACAATTGCAAGTATTTAGATAAAATTCATATGAATAAATATATGAAATTGTAGTGACTCCATAGAAATTTAAAAAAATTCCAAATTTAATTGCCATAAGTCATTTGTATGTACACATGTAAAAAAATTAAATCGTAATTATATATTAGTTTTTTCTTTAGAACTTACAACACAAATACAACAATTACCGTATCAAACTTGCACACGGAGGAAATAATTCGTTCCTCCCATCGGCATCAATCAGCCTTGAAATTATTAAGACAAACCACTCACATGAAAGAATTGTTTAACGATCATGACTCGACAACTCCTCTGTTTTACATATTCTTCTAATTTCGAAATTATGATTCTATTTGTTCACGCTCAAACATTCTACAAAATAAAATAAAAATTATTACAATTCAGAAAAATTAATTTGGAAATTTACATTTCGAACCATGAAACCCTAATAGGGTACCCAAAAATCTAAGTCAAGGTCCATAATGCCCATATAACACACCCTACACGACCGGGTATCTCTATTGTACAAAAACTGCAAAACATTTTGAGACATGTTATAACCTTTTTGCCAACCATGGTTAGCTATTGGTGCTGGAATGTTTTAAGCAATGGCAAATGTATTAGAAGATGACCCGTTCTAACACATTCTATTTCTTCTACCTCTTTTGTTTCTTCGGTTAGATGATATCTCAATTAAGTTGTTCTTAATTCAAGTAGTTTTAATGGAATAATTAAACAATTTAACATGTGCTTGTTTACATAATAGGTTTTTATAGAATTTACTGCCGCATCAAATAAATCACATGTTTTTTTAGGAATAACGTATCACGTCAAATAATTATATAAAACAAGAAATTATGCGATAGCGAAGAATAAGTCAAATATATGAGAAACAAACCATAGGGTCCGTAAGAACTATAATGTGTCGTATACATAACATCTTAAAAGGCTGTAATGAGCTACATGGCTCATTTTTCTTTTCTCACCGTATGTCACTTATGGGCCGCAAGTATCTTTATAAGTTGTGGGGAAACATTTTCAGACTAATTTTATTGTTGGCATAACACCTGGTAGATGTACCAATATCGTTGCCCTTTTGAAGCAGGTGTACGTTTATTAATAACGTGTCATAGTCATTCATCAATATTGATGACTTATGGTCAATATATAACCAACATTTATGGTTTACAATCAATAATAATTTCCCTTATAATAGATTTTATAATCCTATTTTAAACTTTATAAAATTATAAAAGACACATATACAACATTATGTAAAACTATAAGTTGGATTCTTCTATATTAATTAAACAAATGAATTTGAAAACTATTGTTGACGATGATAACACGAAATCGATCACAAATTGTTGATGTGGCATGTGTACTCTGATTGACTATGGTAAGAGATAAAGCGATGGTTATGTCTTGTATACGTCACCGGTGAAAACCTCAGTTGTTCTGGTGGTAATTGTTGTGTCACCGTTATTTTGATGGCAGCGGTGATACGCCAAGTTGGGCTCTTATACTAAACAAGAAGAATGTTTGAAAATCGTTTTATGCTAATTAAATTAAGACAAAAGAAGAATGTTTGGAAATTGTACGTGATAGTGATTGTATTTCATATTAGGGTACTACATTAGTATATATACAATTGTACAATTACAAAAATTATCTTCAACTATTTTTTAATTAAAATAGGATTTAATTAATATGCATATATATTTATTAAATAGTTTTTCATTATAATGCGTCATAGTCATTATTGATAATTTATGCTCTTTACGTATTATAGACTATGGTTCACAATCAATAATGCATACCACTTCATAAGAGATTTTCATAATTCTCTATCCAAATTTTTAAAATTACAACAGATATAAACACCAGTGTATATGTGAAACTACAAATTGGTTTCTTGTGTATTTTGATTAAACAAATAAATTAGAAATTTTTCTTAAAGCCCTCCACAAACGACTTGTGACGAAATTGGCACAAAAATGAAAGGAGGGTCCCAAGCATAAAGAAACTGAACCGTCGCAAAAGGCGCAATAGGTCGGCCTCCATTGACAGTGCAGTTATTACCGACGGGTGCAAAGACATCCGGATCAACTTTCTCGACGGATTGGAAACCGTCACAAGAGACCGTAAGGGCTTGTTGGGGGCATTTGCATGTGTTTATAATACTCACGTTCCATTCTTGTTTACCTTGTATTTGTGCAGAAGTCCTTTCAGTCCCGATAGTTATGTCTTTTAGTTCACATTGACAAAATCCTAAACATGGGAAGTGATTAACGACACTTTAAATTAAGTTATTGTTGTTGTACTTATATGGGAATACATACACCAGATTAATTAACAAACACAAATTAGATATGTTTTCCAGACAAAGATAACGAATGCCAACAAAATAAAGGAATGAATGACCGGTTATTTATAGACTTTTCGTGACAACTATTTTACAAAAGCCGTTGCAAAAGGTAAAAATCAAATGTTCTAGTTTGTTCAAATATTGTAGCAACTAACACTGATTATCAATTTTCAAAATGGTAACTTCATATAATATCCATCAGGTTTATTAAATGTTTCATTAAGAATCTTTTAAAAAATATTTATACTGATCAATTGTCACAGTGTTGCTCCAATCTTATAGAAATTTATAGGCGTAAAAGTTTTTAAAATTAAGTGAGATAAATGAAACATGAATACTAATTACTACTTAGTGATTATTTTGTTTAAATCAACTTGACATAAGAGGTATAATGAAGAAAATAATTCACAAAACTAAGTTTCATAATATTCTATTTAAGTAAAATTTAATCACTAAATATTAACTAGTATTCATATATGTACGTTTCATTTAGCTCACTTTTAAAAAAAATTAACATTTATAAAAACTTCAAAATATTAAAATATTTAATGAAAGTTGAGTGACTTTAAAGGAAAAAAAAATTTAAATGAGTGTGATGAAACACTTCGGAACTAGTCTATTGTATTTAGTTTTTTTCTATCCAAACAGAAAGGAAAAATTTCTAACACAAAGGACATGATAATAGTTTATATCATAAGGCAGAAAACACAAACTATAAAAAGCAGGGAATCAACTCTAAAGCTTAATAAATAACTAAGATAAAGAAGAAACAAAATTACATATCCATTTTACGTGTTTGATTACAAAAACCGATGAAATCGAATTAATGGATGAGAAAGCAACGAAATATATTTACCTTTAGATAGAAGATTAAAAAGAACAAGTGCAGCAAGAAGAGTATGAAGTGCCATACGTTTGAAGGTTAGACTTGATGATCGAGTTCATGTGAAGATGGTCTATTTCCAAATTTATAATACCCACATGCTACCATGGCCCCACTTTAGCATTAATATTATTGATGTAGACTTTTACCAGGTTTTCTAGCTTATCACTAAATTATATGAAAAGAGTACAAGTCCAATAGATAACACAACATTATTAAAAAGTAATGATTAAAAAGTTATTCATTAGTGGTTGCAACTTTTTCAAAGCCTATTTAGTTATGAACCTCTTTATCATAAACCACAAGCTATTAGTTATCTTATATTAATAACTGGAGTAAATTATGGAACTCATTTAATGTGGAGGTGCGTGATGGAGGTGAAAGCTAGAAGTTTCTTGTGGATTAAGAATCGGGCAAAGTGGAATGAATTGGATTGGAAATCATGGAACTCATTTAATTTGGGGCAGTCTAAAGCGTTGTATTTATATTTTATTCTGGTGTACTTTGTATTTCGATTAGCTCCTTGCTAATCTGGTGGAATATAAAATTCTGTTGATCTTTTCAAAAAAAAATAATTAGAGTAAATTACCATTTGCATCTCTGACGTTTTTCCATTTTAACCGTTTGCATCCCTATAGTTTTAAAATTGTCATCTGCGCCCTGACGTTTTATGTTATCTTCATTTGAGTGTCTATCGTTTTATTTTTATTTCAATTTGAGTCAAGGTAGCTAACGCTGTTAGTTTTTCTGTTAAAATTATAGTTAAAAAGACTAAACTACCCCTAAAATTAAATAAATAAAAAAACTTGTACACCTTCTCCCCTTCTTCCTCATCTTCCTTAATAAACCCTAATACCAGATCTCCATTGCTCCTACTCATCATCTCCCTCACATGCTCCTTCCTCCTCTTTTACACCTTCCCCCCTTCTTCCCCAATCTCACCACCACTATGACCCCCTACACCACCATCGCGACCCCTCATCACCACCACCACCACTGCCCCC
>BJCO01000457.1:0-19627 GCA_018326465.1 Flaveria floridana | reverse complement strand
GCGCAGGGGTAGGGGGAGGTGCCGATCGATCGCGCAGGGGTAGGGGGATGTGCCGATCGAGAGCGCAGGGCGAGGGGGAGGTCGCCGGTCGGGCGTAGGGTTGGGAAGGGGGGCGGTGTGCTGCAACAGAGAGAAGGAGGTGGAGTTTGGGTCAGCTTCTTTGTTTTTCAGGTCTGGATCAGAGCCCCTGACTCGGTCACATGGCTTCACGCGAGAATCAAACGGGCTGACCGAGCTGACCGAGTCAGTCGGGTCAGGGTCAGCCCGGTCAGAAGCATATCAAACACAGCCTAAGAAACCAACTCAAACAAATAATAAAATATTCTAACATTATCCTAATCAAATTAAAATTTAAATAGATAAACTAATAGTGATCAAGATTAATTCATCATTCTCCCCCTTAATGTTGATATGTTCCTCCAAGATCTTGAATTCTTAACAAAACTCGTAACTCTTCAACTTTCATTCTTGGAGTAGATCAACTGATTTGTCCTTGAAGAACCCCTCATGATTTCATGGTTCATCTTCCTTGATTCGGCCTCGAAATCAAACCCAAAACAATCGATGTTGTCTCCTTGCTTAAATAACCCTATCTCTTTTAATATCATCGTGATAACTACAACCATTATTTGTATCTTTCTTGTTTTTTTCATACAATGAATATCCAAAAGCAAAACTCCTACCTTAACATATTTAAATCCCTTTGAATTTCCCCTTTTGCTACTTGAACTCACAAGCCAACGAAACAAAAAAAATCTCCCTTTTCACGTGAACAAAAGCACCAAAATTCTTGCCGACACCAATAACCTCCCAGTCTCCTATTTTTCCGATCAGAAGAACTACTCTAGTTCATTTTTGGAAATCTGATCACATCTTAAACAGTTGTGATTAAAACCTGAGTCGGATGATTAAACTACACTGGTTGATCCGCTATTCTTCGACTATGAACTCCTGTCTGACGTTGGTATAAATGGTTTGTGGTGGCAACAAGTTTCTATTACTGTAGAAACTCCCCAAAATACAAATAAACATGTGAATTATCTTACTCGGATTCAATCACTCCTTGATCGAATTACAAGATTCCACAACTCTTTTGATTGGAATTAACTCGGATCTGATATACTCTAACGGTCTAGGTCTTCGTTTGCAATAACTTGTTCCACCGGTCCTTAACTTCAGCGTCTTCAACAGATTTATCTTCTTCTTGCTCTAATACCAATTTTTGAAATCAATCGGATCAAAGTAGACAATAAACACAATTATTTTATGGAACTCCCACGACTCTTTATATATATTATAAACTCAAACGAAAACTTGAACCTAGAAATTACAATACCCTACCCATCTTTTTATACAAAAACTACAAATAACATTCTTAGTTAGACTCAAACTCATAAATCAACTCAGACAAATAATACAAAATTCTAACATTATCATAATCAAATTAAACATTAAATAGATAAACTAACAGTTATCAAGATTAATTCATTAGATAAACGGTACTTGTAGACGAGAGCATAATCATCAAGACCTCTGTGGTAGTCACCTTATTTCAATAAGGTGTGTCGCTGATGTTCAAAGTAAAATACTATAGCAGTTAGGAGGTGTGGCGACTACACGTGTATGGATCCGTATATTAGTTGATTACTTGTCCATTTTCTTTATGTAATAGTTACTATAATGTTTGGCTTTACATATTCCTTGCACATCATCTTTATATAGCTTTGTTATCCTTTTTTTAATACATAGGAAATGCCACTACATATTTACATCTTTATCGTGGTATCAATTACCAAAAAGCGATCATAGTTAAGTTCCTCAATCCACCTTTTTATTCTAAAAAAATGTTGAGAGCATTAGAAAAACTATCTACTTCCCTTAACACTCAACTACAACAATTCATAAATGTCTTCAATATAGCTAATTTTGTATTACTCAAGTATATGGAGAAACTTACTTATCATGAAAACTATTAGCCAATAACATCCACCAATATAATTGGAATCTATTTTGTAAATATTTTGTGAACTTCTTATTAGTTAGGAGTATTTGATTTACCATAGTTACCTCCGTAACTAACTCCATCTCTTGTATTATATTTACCATAGTGTCTGATTAAGCTTACATACATACTTTGGGTCTGAAGGTGAAGTGAAACCTAGTGGCTGAAACATGTGGAATGTCTCTTTCAGATGACCATGGAAAAATGCATTTTCAATGTCCAATTAGGGAATAGGCCATTCTTTTGATGTCGCAAGACTTAGAACCGTGCGAATCTTAGTTCGTTTAATGACGGAGCTGAACGTGTCATCACAGTCAATGCCCACAGTTTGACTTTTTCCATTAACAACAAGTCGAGCTTTATGTTGTTCCAACATCACATCCGCGTGAAACTTATGCATAAACAACCACATACAACAAATAATAGGTGCATCGACAGGCCTCGATACAAGTTCCCACATATTATTTGCCAATAGTGTTTAATATTCATTAGCCATGGCAACTTTCCAGTTAAGGTCGTTGAGGGTGGTGACGTAATTTGGATAATTGGGAGATGGTAGAATATGTTTCCGTATGTAAATGTAGTGGGTGATGGGGTTTGAAGATGCCCGATTGCAATCAAGTTTGCATGTGATGTGTGGACGTAGGAGCAGGAGGTAGGGGGTTCGAAGGGGTGGGGTCTTATGGTTGTGTGACGGGAGATGGGAGAACAAATAAGGACAAAGGTGTGGGTGGGTTATAAGGATGTTGTTGGCTAACAAAATGAAAGTTAGTTTAGTGTGAGTCGTGAGGCTATTGTTGTAAAGACATTGATAATAGGCCGGTAGGTGGGTTAATAATGGGTGAAGCGGGATTGGGTATTAGGCTCGTAGTAGGTGGGTTATTTGTTTGGCTGAGATTATGAGTGGGGGTAGATGGGTTCAAAGCAGTTGATGTACAAGTAGGTTAGGTAAACATAATTGTTTATGGGTCTAGGAATGAGTGGGAAGGTGGGGGCCAAGAGGAGTTGGCGAATGGGAACTGTGCCTCAGCAAATGTTCTTGTCGCAAAAGAATAGTTTTGCCGGTTGAGATTTTGAGACACTAGTACCCATGATAGTTGGCTAGGTAACTGAAGGAAACAGACAGAGTAAAGTAGTGAGTGAGTTTGTGTTGGCGATAGCGGAGAGGTTTGGATAGCATAAGTATCAAACACGCAAAGATGGTCGTAAGCGGGTTGACGGGGTAAAATAAGAAGTTTGAGATTTATTTTTATGTAGCATTGTGGGGATGATATTCCTTCAAATCCAAAAGATACAAACACACTAAATATAATATGTCACACCATCAAAATCCACGTGTGGAGTTTTATCATGAGACGTGTGAACAAATCAGGATCCAAGTCATTAGTTACTCAGAACGACACTGTATGAAACATTTAAAACAAATCAAAGTTTAAACTTTAAAACATTTACGAAAGCGTTTTGTAAATATTTCAAACCTGAAGAAATAAATGTAAACTGCGTAAAACGCGCTCCCAAACCAATGTACGAAAAATATGCAATAAACCAATGTAAAACAATGATTGTTCAAAGCATGCTTGACATGTGAGTGCTCCTAAGGGCAGCTGCTAGTAACGACCTGAGAAACACATACTAAAAGTGTCGACACGATGGTTGGTGAGTTCAAGAGTTTGTATATCATTATAAGCAATAGTGTTTGTAAATATAAACAAGTGTATTGAAATAGATAGCTAGTATAATTTCATTAGTAATAACCAATAGTAATTTCGCGATCGAAGCTGACTATGTTCGTTCATTGCCTTCCGCCACGACATACCAAGTTGTGATGCTGTTAATCATTTAGAACAATATTGCACCTGTTTGACCTCCAGTCATACAGGTGGGGCTTCTCAGACCCAATAGTACTACCCACGATTTCCCTCTAGATTTCTTAATTAATGACCCAAAAGTGTAACGGCTTCCAATGGTATACGCACTCTGTCATACTAAACACGTGTTATAATAGTAAAATGTATTAGAATACAAGTATGCTTTCTCCCCCAAAATGTGAGTAAATAAAAGTGGGGTATTGAACTCACATGATGTGCAAACGAATAAAAATAGAGAGCTAAGGGTGAGTGGAAAGACAACCCGTCAAAGGTTACCTAGAACACGCGAGTACATAAGTGCGTGTAACTAGAAATTTAATAACCTTAAGTGCATAATAAACATGTTTACCTAAGGGTTTTGGAAAACAAAGACTCACTTGACCAAGTTGACCCGTTTGACCCGTTGGTGACATGTTAATTGAAATCTTGTATGAGCAAGTATAGCAACTCATTACACATGATACACAAGTTATTCATGTATGCCACATCATCAGTCTTAAGTTCTATTAAGATTATCATAGCAACATAGTTTAATATATAAGACATTCGAATCTAAATCAAACATCATGCTCAACACAAATATAATTACATCACAACTAATAAATCATACATTAAGTTTAATCATGCACTACATGCCATGTGAAGCCACTCACGACTTCACAACCTACACCTTACCAATTCTACTAAGTAGGGGCCTCAGATTTGCACGTGTGTATGACGATCCTTATCACCTTAACCAACAAGATTCATACTAACTAAAATACACAACAATGATCAATTACAATCCCAAACATGATTCCATAACCTCCTAATATATATACTGAACACTTTTGCAATATTCTATAAAACCTAGATTTCCAAGTTATCCATCAAGTGTCCATACGACCTAATTAACGTATTCTAACACATTAGACATCATCATCAACAAGCATTCAGGCATAATCCTAGCATCATGAACATACCTAATTCATAATATCCAATGATTGATATCAATAAAGTTTCCCTTTCGGGAAAGTAACACTCAAAAATCAATCTATCATTCGATACATTCATAATTTCACCAACTTTATACCTAATCAAGTTCATAGCAATCATCTAGACATGATAAACATCATCAATTCATCATAATTCTCATATCTTATGCACAAAAGTTGCTACTTATTGTAAGAAATGAACAACACATCAATTCTATGAATTACTTGCATAATTGACATAAACTAACATCAATGCAATACAACTAATATCAAAACATCATCCAACATTAACAATTTTGACATTAATCATTTTAATTGAACTAGGGTTCTTGTTGAATCAAAAACAATAAAAAACCAATTAAAATGTTACCTTTACTCGAGTAAGAATCAAGAATTGACACTTGGTACACGTTGGAATGATTGCACTAAGCCAAAATCGATTTGTTCTTGGTGTCCAAAGCTTGAAATCGCAAAAGTGGGGTGTGTGGGGGTGGTTCACGGCCGCAAGGGGGGTATGGGGGCTAGGGTTGGGTTTTTGTTTCACTTTACTCATTTAACAATTACAATTTAAACCCTCTTTAATTACAGTTTATAAAAATTAATCTTTTTAGCACATTTTAACAATTTTTAACTACAAAACCCAAGCATTATTTATCAACAATAATATTCATATATTTTCAAGTGTCAACAAAACAAATAAATTAAATATTACATGTTGTCACGTTATCAAGTATAATTCAAAAATAATATTTAAAATTCATGAATCACATAACCACAAATTAATAATCAAAATTATTAATTAAGTTATTATTTGTTAACCATAATTAATTATGATAAGGTCACCAATGTTCAATAACAACTAGTGTGTGCTCACAACCGTGTATGCAAGACCTAACGGAACTATCGGAGTTTGATAACGAAAAATTACCTGATGTCACGTTATCCTCATGTTGAAAGAATTTTCCTCCTGAAAATTGGTTTACATAGTTGTGTTACATCACTGGTCTACTGTATTGGCACAAAAAAATAGTGTGAGTTGTCACATTATCCCTATGTTGAACGAAATTTTATCATAAAATTTAATCATTACCTTCGCCATGGAATTTCGTTTCATACTCAACCTTCATTGAATACTCACGTTCCCATGTGAATTCTGATCTATGTTTTGAGTTCCAACGAACTTTAAGTATGGTAATCTTTCTTTGCTTAAGAGTCTTGACTTCTCCATCCATCACCTTAATTGGTTCTTCAATAAATCTTATTTGCTCATCTATTTGTACCTCCTCGAGTGGTGCAACCAATGTCTCGTCAGATAAACACTTATTTAGGTTCGAGACGTGAAAAACATTATGAACTCCACTCAACGAGTCATGCAGATCAAATTGAAACGCCACTGGACCGATTCTTTCCAGAATCTCAAATGGTCCAACGTAGAATCTAATCACGCCTTTCCACGGTGAGACTTTCAACAATACTTTTTTTCCTACCTAAAACTCCAAAGGTTTTCTTTGCTTATCAGTGTGGCTCTACTATCAATCTGGTGCTGCGGCCATATGATTTTGTATCTGCACTATCTTTTCAGTAGTTTCATGCACCAATTCGGTGCCAGTTATCTGACTATCACCAACTTCTGCCCAACAAACTGGTGATTTACACTTTCGCCCATACAACGCCTGGAACGGTGTTGCCTTAATGCTAGTATGATAGATAATGTTATAAGCAAACTCGACTAATGGTAGATGAACTTCCTAATTATTCCCAAAGTCAATCACACAGGCTCGTAACATGTCCTCTAATATTTGAATAGGTAGCTCGCTTTGCCTATTGGTCTACGGATGATAGGCAATGCTCATATCCAGACGTGTCCCAAAGATTTCTACAATGATTGCCAATAATGAGATGTAAAACGAGCATCACGATCTGAAATAATCAAGATCGGTACACCATGTCTCGAAAATACTTCCTTCAAGTAAATCCGGGTTAACTTATCCATTTTATCCATTTTTTCGATTGCCAAGAAGTGAGCGGACTTATTTAATCGATCCATGATCACCCATATCGTGTCACAACTGCTAGGAGTCCTGGGTAACTTAGCGATGAAATCCGTACAAATCTGCTCTGACTTCAACAAAGGAATCTCGGGTTGTTGTAGTAACCAAGATGGCTTCTGATACTCAACTTTAACCTTAGAGCAGGTTAAAACTTGCTCACGTATGTAGCTACGTCTGCCTTCATATTAGGACACCAATAATGCGCTTTCAGATCATGATACATCTTGTCAGAACGAGGATGTATAGAGTACTTAGAGTTGTGTACTTCATTCATAACTAAGTCTCTTATATTTCCATATAAGGGTAGCCAAAGTCTATCCATAAAGTAGCGAATCCTATCAGCTTTGACTGCAAACTGCTTGTCCATCACATGTAAGGATTCAGATTCAACGTTTTCTACCTTTAAGGCCTCTGTCCGAGCTTCCTTGATTTGTTCAGGCAATTGAGTACTAATTGTAAGCTATAAAGCTTGCACTCTTCGGGGTTTGGCAGTTTCCTTTCTGCTTAAAGCATCAGCGGCTACATTTGTTTTTTCCCATGTGATATTTAAAATCACAATTATAATCATCTAATAATTCCACCCAGCATTGCTACCTCATATTTAGCTCCTTCTACTCAAAGATATGCAGAAGACTCTTATAATCAGTGTAAATAGTGCATTTAGTACCATACAAGTAATGTCTCTAGTTCTTGAATGCAAAGACTACTCCACCTAGTTCCAAATCATGAGTGGTTTAGTTCTTTTCTTGTAATTTCAGTAGTCTCAAGGCATAGCCTATCACTTTGAGATGTTGCATCAGAACACAACCGAATACTTGGATGGAGGCATCACAGTAAAATACAAATTCATCACTTCCCTCTCGTAATGCTAATATTGGTGTGCTATAAAGTTTCTGATTCAACAACTGAAAAAGGACTTCTTGACTCTCTCCCTATTCATGACTTGTACCTTTATGGGTCAAGGTTGTGAGAGGTTGAGTAATCTTAGAAAATCCTTTATTAAAATGCCGATAGTATCCAGCCTGTCCAAGAAATTGTCGTATCTCACTAGGCGTCTTGAGAACCGACCAATTCTTTATCACCTCAATCTTTGCAAGATCCACATGGATTCCCTTTTCGTTAACAATATGACCTAGGAATTGCACTTTGTAAATCCAAAAATTACACTTGGAAAACTTGGCATACAGCTGTTCCTTTTTAAGCAGTTCCAAGATTAGGCATAGGTGTTCCTCGTGTTCGTCATTGGTCTTAGAATAGATCAATATGTCATCGATAACAAACCGATCGAGAAAGGGTTTGCACACACGATTCATGAGATCCATGAATACTGCTTGTGCATTATTCAACCTAAATGGCATGCCCAAGAACTCATAATGACCATAACGGGTACGGAATGTGGTTTTTCAGATGTTTTCATCTCGAACTATCAATTGATTATAGCCAGAACTCAAATCAATCTTAGAATAACAACTTGATCCTTGAAGCTGATCAAATAGATCATCTATGTGAAGCAAAGGGTATCGATCCTTGACTATAAATTTGTTCGATTATCTGTAATCGATGCACATTCGAAATGTGTCATCCTTTTTAAAAAAGAGAATAGGGGCTACCCATGATTATGAGCTCGGTCAAATAAATCCTTTACCCAAGAGCTCCTGTGTAACGACCGGAATATTTCGAGAAAAGAAATACAGAAGAACTTTTCAAGTGAAGAGGGGAGTTCTCACGCGAAAAGGGTGTTATCGCGTGAAAGAAACTTCTTGCGCTAGAAGTCTACGAAAAGTTGAGCTTGTGTATAAGTAGCTGCGAACATCCATTTCTGGCACTCACTTATGCGAAAAGTGTTGTTGCTAGAGAGAGAAAATGGTTGTTTAGAGAGAGAAAGTGAAGAAACAAAGTGTTAAGGTGTGTAACTTGTGTAGTAACTCTTTTTATGTACCTAAGGAACGAATATTAAAGTATATAACGCATGGTTATGTACTTTTAGTTCGTTAAAGGCTTCGGGAAGGTCATGTTTGAGCTAAGACTTCATGAGGTGAGTTTCTAGTCCCCTTTTTACTTAAGTTTCCATGTTTTAGGGCTATTATGCATACTAGAGCTTTTGAAAATGCTTGTTTATGCCTAGGATGATGATGTTTATGGCGTTAGGCACGTTAGGCAGCCTTGAATGCGAAAAGTTAAAGAACTGGGTGGGAAACACGTTGTTTTCATGCGAGTAGTTAAAGTTGTACGTTAGGGAATTTGAATCTGCCGGTTTTGCATGAAAGAAAGGTTCTCGCACGAGAAGTATAGTTCTCGCGCAAGAGGATTTTGTGGCGCGACAAGAAGTTCTCGCGCAACATGTTGTTTTCTCGCGAGATGATGATATTTAAAAATGCAGGCTTTGAGTGATGCATTGTTATCGCACGAGAGGTTAAGTTTTCACGCGATTTGATATTTAAATGTGCAGGTTTTGAGTGACGCATTGTTCTTGCGTGAAATGTCTAGTTTTCACGCGAGAAGATGAAATTGATGTATGTAATGTTTTCAAATGACCTGACATGATGTTTGTGATATGTTATCTTTCCATGATGTAATAGTTTCTAAAACTATATAAATCACGATGTAACTTTGCTTAATACGTACGAAGGAATAAGTAAAGTATGATGTAACGAAAGTGAAAGATAACGATGATGAGAAATGGAAGTAATGAAATGGGACCCTTGTCGCTGCCCTGGTATTATAATTTACCTCGTGCACAATGTTTGGCTTCGTGTGCAATGAAATGGCTATGTGCCTATATAATTACTTCGTGCACAATGTTTATCCTTCGTGCACAATGTTTATGCTTCGTGCACAATGTATATGCTTCGTGCATAATGTTTATGGGTTTGTTTACAAACCATGATAAAGTACCAGCTTGATGCACAATGTTGGGGGTTTAGCATAAGGTAGGATCCGTAACAAAGTGAAAAATGTTAACGAATGAATATATGAACGAATGACGACGAACAATAACGAACAATGATGAAAAGATAATAAATAATAATTATCGAGGTGCATGTATGATGTATGATCATGTACGAACATAAATGATATGTTTATATGAAAGTAAATTATTTTACTTATAAAACTAGAACTCATTCAGCATAGCTGACTTTTGTATGCATAATAGTTGGTAGGTAAAGTTTAATGCTGAGGAGGTGCAGGCATGGATGCATAAGCTACTAGGAATGATTTCAAGACTTGCATCCACATTTTGAGAACATTATCATGTTACTATAAATTTTGAGATGTAAACGGAACGATATGATGATTTAACATGAATTTTTTTGTTATTCATGAAAAATTTAAATTCTGCTGCAAATGTTATGTTTTAAATGTTTTATGCGATTAATGTCCAACCATAAGCGTTCCGGGAACGGGGCCTTACAAGTTGGTATTAGAGCCAAAGTTTAAGAGAATTGGGTAAACTACTTTTAAAACCTAAAACTTAAACTGAGAATGGGACGAAAAGGAAAAGGGAAGGGATGCCAGTCCTAGTAGCTACATGCATGTATGTAAATGTTTGATGTAAATGTTTTACGAACGATAATGAGAAAGGAAGTATGTGCGCATGTTACGTAAATTATGTGATCTTAGTAACTTTGAATACTAATGTAATCAGGATAGGACACGCTTAAGGAATGAAGAGTGAAGTAAGTGGCTAATCATAAATGGCCATTATAATTAGGAACTTACTATAGTTGATATAATTTAAGCTATTACCTTGAATGATTGCATTGGTATTTAAACCTTGTAGCATTTAGAGATGGCCGGAGGTAGATCATCGAAGGCCTCATGAGGAGGAGTATGTGATGGACGTGGTACTTGACCGCGAGTCACGAGGAAAGGGCTAGGGCTACTAAAACGGCACCTGAAGAGCCTGAGCCTCGTCACCGGGAATGTAGGGATAAGAGCGCTAATATGAGAGCCTCAGTGAAGGAAGCGGTTGTTGAGGAGGCTCATCAGGTCATGCAGATGATTCTGTCGTTTGTGGTGGCCAAAGTGATTAGAGATGTGAGAGAGGACAAGAAGAAGTAGAAGAAGGAAAGGATGAAGGCCGCTGACAGAGGGAATGACAAGAGATGCGAAAGGGAGCAACTGGAGGATAAGATAGTTGTCTCAAGTGACGATGAGGAGGAAGAAGCTGTGTAGGAAACTACACGGGCTGTAACTATAGGGCATCTCAAAGATGCAGGCCCTAGATATTTGATAGGAATGGTAATTCTGCTGCTGCTCATCGATGGGTGAGGGAGATGGAGGCGGTACTTGATATTAACGAGTGCCGAGAGGATCAGAAGGTAAAGTTTGTTACCCACTCATTTGTGGACTCGGCTTTATGCTTGTGGGATAACATTGTCCTGGCCCAGGGTAGCAGAGCCATTAGCAAGATGATGTGGCCGGAATTGAAGGAGTTGGTGATTGAGGAGTTCTATCCTCACAGGGAGTTGGATAAAGTTGAGAGGGAGTTCCTGCACTTGGAGGAGGGAACCATGACACACCAGCAGTATACGATGAAATTCAACGAGATGGCAAGGCTGGTGCCAGATCAGGTGATGCCCATGTCATGAAAGATCAAGAGATACATTGAGGGTCTGCCGGTGGATATTCGCAGACATCTGATCGCCACCCGTCTAGGTACGTTCAGGTCGGTGGTTGATCTGGAGAGAAGACTGTATGATGAGCGAGAGGCAGTGGTCGTGGTGGAGGCGGAGAAGAGGTGGAACAATGGGAATAGGAAGCGGTTCCATATTGGTGGTTTTCTAGCTGGTGGTAAGACGATGAGGGATGATGATCGAAAGCCGTTAACGGGGGGAGAGAAGGCATGCAGAAAGTGCAGAAGAAGCATGTAGGAAAATATAGGTGGGGATCAAGCCTCTACTTCAGATGTGGGAAGGAAGGCCATAGGGCGAAGGATTGTAGAGGGTGAAGTGTTACAATTGCGATAAAGTAGGTCATCTGAGCAGAGACTGCAAGAAGGCATGGGCTGAGAGCTCCAGGGCAAGGGAGAGAGCCGGGAAGGAAAAGGAGGGGCAGAGGGCAAAGCCAGAGCATTTACTATGATCACAGAGGAGGATAGGGTGGACCCTGATGTGGTGTCAGGTATATTCCTAGTGAACCAAACTTGTGCCTCTGTGCTTTTTGATTTCGATGCTAGTAGGAGTTTTATTTCCGCTACTTTCTATGCTAAGTTTCCTGTTAGGAGTAGAAAGATTGATGAGCCCTTCGACATAGAAACTACCATTGGTAAGCCTACTAGGATTTCTGATGTGGTAGAGGAGTGTGAGATAGAGTTAGAAGGTCATAAGTTTTCTGCTAGGTTGTTCGTAATGCCCTTAGGAGGATTTGATGAAGTCCTGGGATTGATTGGCTAGCATCCTACGAGGCAAGTATCGTGTGTTGTAGGAAGATGATTACCGATTGGTTGCGGCCAACAGGAGTGTGGTGACGATTTGTGGTGATAGGGTACGCGCGGTCCCGATGGTAATTTTGATGATGGTGGCAGAGAATTGTATGAGGCAAGGATGTGGTGCCTATTTGGCCTATGTGGAGAATGTGGACGCGGTAGTGCCATGACTGTTAGACGTACCGGTGGTGTGTGACTTCCCGGACGTGTTCCCGAAGGATTTATCCCGTGTACCACCCGACCGTGAGATCAAGTTCCAAACTGAATTGATACCGGGTGCCCAACCTGTTTCCAAGACGTCGTATCACCTAGCTTTGTTCGAGATGAAGGAATTGATGACTCAGATGCAAGAGCTTCTGGACAAGGGGGTTTCTCAACCGAGTATTTCTCTATGGGGTGCTCTAGTCCTATTTGTGAAGAAAAAGGATGGTAGTATGAGGATGTGCATCGACTACTGTGAGCTGAATAAGTTGACGTTGAAGAATCGGTACCTGTTATCGAGGAATGATGACTTGTTTGATCAGCTCCAATGTGCCAGTTGGTTCTAGAGGATAGATCTTCGATCTGGTTACCATCAACTAAAGATGAAGGAGCAGGATAATCCTAAGATAACTTTTTGTTTGCTTTACAGACACTACGAATTTCTCGTGATGTCCTTTGGTTTAACTAACACGCCAGCTGCTTTTATGGATTTTATGAATCGAGTGTGTCGGCTGATGTTGGATAAATCAGTGATTGTGTTTATCGATGATATCCTGATTTATTCAAAGAGCAAAGAGGAGCATGTCGGTCACATTCATGAGGTGTTGGAGATGCTTAGAAGAGAGAATTATGTGCTAAGTTCTCCAAGTGTGCATTTTGATTGCGCGAAGTTCAGTTTCTGGGTCACATGGTCAATCCTGAGGAGATTATGGTAGACCCAGCGAAAGTGGAGGCGGTGTGCAATGGAAGTCTCCAAAGCCACCATCCGAGATCCTTAGTTTCTTGGGTTTAGCGGGCTATTCTAGGAGATTCATCCAGGACTTCTCCAAGATAGCTTCTCCATTGACCAAGTTGACCTGTAAAGACGTGAAATTCGTCTGGGTCAAGAGCAAGAGAATGCTTTTGAGGAGCTAAAGATGAGGTTGACGCAAGCTCTTATTTTGACGTTGCACGAAGGAAGCGATGACTTGGTGGTCTATTTGGATGCTTCTTATTTGGGATTGGGTTGCGTGTTGATGCAACAGGGGGAAGTTATATCCTATGCATCCTGACAGTTGAAAATCCATGAGGCTATTTACCCTTCCCATGATTTGTAGCTAGCAGTGGTGGTCTTCACGTTGAAGATTTGGAAGCACTACTTGTACGGGACAAAGTGCAGCATCTTCACCGACCTCAAGAGCTTGAAGTGCTTCTTCGAGTAGAAGGACCTCAACATGAGGCAAAGGAGATGGTTGGAGCTCATCAAGGATTATGATTATGAGATCCATTACCATCCAGGTAAGGCCAACGTTGTGACAGATGCACTTAGCCAAAAGGAGATACCCGAGCCCATTCAGGTGAAGGCTTATTAGTTGGTTATGACCGTTGATGTGATGAAACAGGTCAAGGAGTTTCAGGACAAAGCGTTAAAAGAAGATCAGATTAATTCCGAGAGTTTGAGGGGTCTAGTCATAGAGTTGGGTGAGAACACTCTCGGTGTTAGAACCCAAAATAGACGGATGTGGATACCTCGTTATGGGGATCTAAGAGGGAAGATTATGGATGAGGCTCATAAGAGTTGATATTCAGTTGATCCCGGTACCACAAAGATGTATCGGGATATGAAAAAGGATTATTGATGGTCGGGAGTGAAGTGCGATGTAGCTGAGGATGTGAGAAAGTACCTTACTTGTTTACAAGTGAAGACGGAGCATCAGAATCCATACGGGAAGATCCAACCTTTGGATATACCCGAGTGGAAATGGGAGCATATCACCATGGACTACATAACGAAGTTGCCGCGTACGATAAGGGGCTACGATGCCATAAGGTGATAATGGACCGTTTGACGAAGAGTGCTCACTTTCTGCCGATCCATGAAACGCTTTCATTTAAGTGATTTGCGGACTTGTTTATCAAGGAAATTATAGCTTGCATGGTGTACTAGTGTCTATTGTGGCTGACCCTGACACTCGGTTTACATCAAAGTTTAGGAATAGATTCCACGATGCGATGGGGACGAGGTTACATATCAGTACGACTTACCATCCTCAGACGGATGGTCATTCGGAGAGGACCATTTAGACGCCGGAAGATATGCTTCGGGCATGCGTCATTGATTTTGGTGTAGGTTGGGATGAGCATTTACCGTTACCTGAGTTCTCATATAACAATAGTTATCATGCCAGCATTGGTATGCCTCGTTATGAGATGGTATACGGTCAAAGGTGTAAAACACCTGTGTGTTGGGGTGAAATCGGGCAAAAGAAGTTGGGAAGCCTTGAGGTGATCGAGGCTACGACTAAAAAGTTGGAAAACATCAAGGCCTTTATAAAGGCAGTGAAGGATAGACAGAAGTCGTATGCCAAAAAGAGGTGTAGGCTGATCGAGTTCAAGGTGGGGAATAGAGTTATGTTGAAAGTCTCGCCTTAAAAAGGAATTATCTGATTCCGGAAGTGAGGGAAGTTGAGCCTGGGGTATATTGGGCTCTTCCGAATCATTGCCCGGGTAGGAAAGATAGCCTATCAATTGAAGCTACCCGATGAGTTAAGTGGAATTCACCCGACGTTCCACATATGTCATCTGAGGAAGTGCTTAGCCGACAAGGATAGGATCGTGCCACTTGGGGACATAGAGGTCGACGAATGGCTCAATTATGTGAAGCAACCCGTGGCCATTATTGATCGAAAAGAGAAGAAGCAATGGAATAAAGTGGTTTCACTTATGCGAGTATAGTGGAAGCACAGGAAGGGGTCGGAGTCCACTTGGGAAACCGAGGAAGATGAGGCAACATTACCCTCATCTGTTCAACAAATGACAGGTTTCAAGGACGAAAACTAAATAAGGGGTGGACTTGTAACGACCAGAAATTTTGGAGAAAAGAAAGACAGAAGAACTTTTCGCGCGAAAAGGGGAATTCTCGCGTGAAAAGAGTGTTCTCACTCGAAAGAAACTTCTCGCGCGAGAAGTCCTTGAAAAGTTAAGCTGGGTTATAAATAGTTGCGAACACCCATGTCTGGCACTCACTTATGCAAAAAGTGCTACTGCTAGAGAGAGAAAATGGTTGTTTAAAGAGAGAAAGTAAAGAAACAAAGTGTTAAGGTATGTAACTTGTGTAGTAACTCGTTTTATGTACTAAGGAACGAATATTGACATATATAACGCATGGTTATGTAGTTTTCATTCGTTAAAGGCTATGGGAAGGTCTTGTTTGAGATAAGACTTCATGAGGTGAGTTTCTAGTCCCCTTTTTACATAAGTTTCCAAGTTCTGGGGCTATTATGCATACTAGAACATTTGAAAATACTTGTTTATGCCAAGGATGATGATGTTTATGGTGTTAGACATTTTAGGCAACCTTAGATGCGAAAAGTTAGAGAACTGGGCGGGAAACACGTAGTTTTCGCGCGAGTAGTTAAAGTTGTATGTTAGGGAATTTGAATCTGCAGGTTTTGCGCGAAATAAAGGTTCTCGCATGAGAAGTATAGTTCTCACGTGAGAGGATGTTGTCGCGTGACAAGAAGTTCTCGCGTGACATGTTGTTTTCACGTGAGATGATGATATTTAAAAATGCAGGCTTTGAGTGATGCATTGTTATCGCGCGAGAAGTTAAGTTTCCACGCGATTTGATATTTAAATGTGCAGGCTTTGAGTGATGCATTGTTCTCGCGCGAAATGCCTAGTGTTCACGCGAGAACATGAAATTGATGTATGTAATGTTTTTGAATGACCTGACATGAAGTTTGTGATATGTTATCTTTTCATGATGTAATCATTTTCAAAACTATATAAATCATGATGTAACTTTACTTAATGCGTACGAATGAATAAGTAAATTATGATGTAACGAAAGTGAAAGATAACAATGAATAGAAATGGAAGTAAGGAACCATGGGATCCTTGTCGCTACCCAGATATTATAGTTTGCTTCGTGCACAATTTTTGGCTTTGTGTGTAATGAAATGGCTATGTGCCTATATAATTGCTTTGTGTACAATGTTTATGCTTCGTGCACAATGTATATGCTTCATGCACAATGTTTATGGGTTTGTTTACAAACCATGATAAAGTACCAGATTCGTGTACAATGTTTGGGGTTTAGCATAAGGCAGGATCCATAAGAAAGTGAAAGATGTTAACAAATGAACATACGAACGAATGATGACGAACAATAATGAACGATGATGAAAATATAATATATAATAATTATCGAGGTGTATGTATGATGTATGATCATGTACGAACATAAAGGATATGTTTATACAAAAGTAAATTATTTTACTTATAAAACTAGAACTCACTTAGCATCGCTGACTTTTGTATGCATAATAGTTGGCAGGTAAAGTATGATGCTGAGGAGGTGCAGGCATGGATGCATAAGCTACTGGGAATGATTCTAAGACTGGCATCCATATTTTGAGAACATTATGTTTTTAATATAAATTTTGAGATGTAAATGGAATGATATGGTGATTTGACATGATTTTTTTGTTATTAATGAAAAGTTTAAATTTCACTACAAATGTTATGTTTTAAACGTTTTATATGATGAATGTACAACCGAAGCGTCCTTGGAATGGGGCCTTAAATCCTGAAGTGTGTCGACAATTTCTGCAATTTGTTTGATGCTAACCGATAAGGTGCTCTCGCGATTGGAGCCGCACCTAAAGTCAAATCGATCTGAAACTCAACTTGATGATAAGGTGGTAGTCTTCTGGAAACACCTCTGGGAAGTCATGAACCACTGGAATATCATCTATCATCTTTTCCTCTTATTGCTTATCAGTCATAATGGCTAATATGGCTAAGCGATCCTTGCGTATCCACTTCTACTCCTTCATAAATAATATGAGGCCTATTACGGCACCACTCTTCTCGCCCTTAACTGAGCGAATTTCTCCACCCATGAGAGGAATATGAATAACCTTGTTATGACAAATGTAACACCCGTAATTTTATCAAGATAAAGAAAAATAAAACAATAAGTAGAAGAAATAAAAATAAGTATCTTGCAAGAAGAGAAAAGGGATGAAAGTGAAAGGGGGCAAAGTGTAAATAAGTAAAAAAGTCAAATATTTTTATATATATGCTGAATGGCCGCCCATACCATCTTTTCTACATCTACTTTTTCGACCAAAAGGATAAGAAGAAGAAGAAACCGAAGTTCCTCTCGGTTTGAAGAAGAGAAGAAGCTGAAATCTTTGTTGGTAAGTGTTTTCTTGTGTTTTGTCTCAGTTTTGTGGGGTGTTCCACCTTAGAAATGATTTATAAGTGTTATACATGTTTTGGTGTTTATTTGGTTTGTTTTTAGGTGTTTGAATTCATGTACAAGTAAGTTTGGAGGAGTTTTACTTGCTTGATACATCAGATGAGTTCTAGACCCCATATTTTTACATGTTTTAACTCTTTTTGGGCTGGAAATGTATTAGAAATGTTTTTTTATAATTTGTATATGAGTAACCGTGTGTAAGTAGGCTTGTATGATGTGTTCTATGGTTGTTTGTGTGGTTATTAAGCTTAGAATGATTATATCAGGATTAGAATAGATTGGTATGATGTTTGGGACTGAAAATAATTTAGAAACATGCCAAACAGGTTGACCATGCGCCTAAATAAGGCCCATGCGCTTAAAACTACCTCAGAAAAGTTTATAAGTAGGGTCATGCGCCCAAATAGGGCCCATGCGTCCAAACAGTACCTCATGCGCCTAAAATGTGCCTTAGAATTTCTAAGTATAAGTCCATGCGCCTGAACAGTAGTCCATGCGCCTAGGACGTAATCTCAGACGCCTAAGTGTACCCCATACGCCCAAATAGTGCCCATGCGCTGAAATGGCTCATGCGCCCAAGTGTTGAAACGCCCAAGTAGGCTCATGCACCTGCATAGTTGTAATGCGCCTAAACAGGCCTCATGCACCTGCATAGTTGTAATGCGCCTAAAACACTTAGCTTATTAATTTTGGGAAAAACGATCATCATTAAGAATTGACCCAAGTTTAACTTTAGGGTTTTTAATTGTTATTATATTGCATTATTATAAGTTGTTCTTATGTCCATAATAATTGTTATTGTGTGACCTTACATAGTATGTTTATGATCATAAATGCAAAGTATTATCATTAACAAAAGTGAAAGATTAATGATAAAGAAAAGTGAAACGTAATTAAAATAATGAAATCATGCAAGCGTATAGGAGGTGCACGACCATGTTGTCGTTAGCTCAACTGTGATGCGGGTTAGCTACCCCGAATAGTGCATACAGGGTCAATTATTGAGATTGACAGGACCTTTGTGGCATACCCTAGGTGACTGGGTCAGCCTCGTGCACAGTGTTCGTGGTCTTTTTATAGACCACAGGCCCAGCACCAGTTTCGCGCACATAGTTTGGGGTATTGCACATTGGCCCATATAGACAGTGAAAGATAATGTTAAAGGTACGAAATGAACAAATGTGTACAGTAAGAAAGAAAGAAAGAAAGTATTACCTGGATGTATGTATCACGCACAAAAGTTAAGAAAGTATTTTATTAAAAGAGTATTTTTCATATATATGTCATACAAGGTATTTTAATAATAAACTAGAACTTACTCAGCAACGCTGACTTTTATACATTTTTACTTAGCAGGTAAATATTGCTGAGGATGGCACGCGGGAAAAGCTACTCGGCTGGTCAAGACTGACATCGTTCATGATTAATAATTTTGTTGCTTTGTAATACATTTAAAGAATCTTTTGTAACTGAAAACCATTATGGGTGTATTGCTTAGCAACAGTTTTTATTAATGAATGGATGACTTTTGATATTAAGTCAGCTGTATTGTTTTATAAAATGTATATTATTATGTATTTAGGACGCCATGAATGACCAACTGTGAGGTGCCCGGGAACGGGGGCCTTACAAGTTGGTATCAGACACATAGTTTAAGTGAATTGGGTAAAATATTTTCAAAAAAAAACCTAAACTTAAACTAAAAATGGGACAAACAGAGGGATATCAGCCCGAGTAGCTACGTGCCATCAGATATTTCTTTCCTTAAAGTTAATCAGTATTATGTGCGTGTGCTATTTGACTTATGTGTTCTTAGTAGGTTTAGATACTGATGTAGTCAGGATAGGAAATGCTT